>BGPR01020276.1:0-12550 GCA_013235015.1 Araneus ventricosus
TTTCAAAGTGAAATCACTCAAATTGACTAGGTTAGGGGAGATGTATCTTTCAGTTAAAAAGGAAATGAATTCCTCCCAAGTTTGTATCGTAGGAATTTACATATTCAGTTAAGGAACTATTTTTTAAGTATGCTGTTATATTGTTTAACTTTCATTTATCATCTAAATTATACTCCTGGCATTTATAATTGAAGTATTTAAGCCAAGCATCTACATTCATTGAGTTGTTGGGATCAAAAGGAATGATAGCGATAGAATTAGTAGCCTGCATTACAATACCAGATTCCTCTGGTTTATTATTAGTTTTTTCATCCATTTTAACTATTTTACCAGATCTTAAATTCATGCAGGAAAAATTTAGTGCAAGTTAGGGAAAACAATTTTAAATTTAAGGGAATTTTAAAATAAGTACATGTTAAACTATTTACTTTAATACTGCAATTAAATACATAGAATAATACTAATTTTCGGTATAATTCCATGAAAATGCAAATACCAACATTCAGAAACAATTATGCATAAAGAATAAACAACACACTCAAAAAATATAATGATACCAAATAAATTCAAATTAATATGTCAATAGAATATACTTCATAATTTACGAAAAATATACTGATCAGTATTATTTTCAATATCACAACCAAAAGAAAACTAATAATTCAAATACTTTTTAAGAATTATTATGTCAAAGCAATTTCACTTTTCAAAATAAAAATATAGGAACACAAAAATGAATTTAGGAAAAGATCATGATCCTTTATTATTTTCCCCCCTACCCAGCAGCTGCATTTTTTTTTTGCACTTGATGTATTGTAGAAATATTTTATATGGCTTTTGTGCTGACGCATTAGATAAAAAGTAATATAAAAAAAATATAAAAGTCCAAAACTTTGACACATTTGGCGTGAAATTGTTACAGCACACAACTTGAAGAACAACACTTGGAATAATAGAACTTGAACACCACTTGAATTCATTTTTGACGATATGGTAAGTAGATGAATTAAATACTTGAAGCTGACGGCATTGAAATAACTTGGAAGATGAATGATTTCCACAACACTTGAAATCAGCACCTACATAAACGACGAGTGATGATCAAGGTGTGGTAGAAATTTTGTACGGAATATAACACGATGTGGGTATTTAAACTATGATCCAATGACATCCGTATGAAACACTCGAAAGCTGCTAAAATTCATCTTCAACCGGAAAAATGTGAACTCGTTGCTGTTGAGCAGTGCGGCTGATGGCGGCTTTTAAAACCCATTATACGGGGTCTCCACGAAACAAAAGAAATCCATGTCGACTCATGAAAGATCAGGCTTTAAGAGTGAAATGTAGTCCATTTTGAAAAAGACAGCAGTTGTTAAATCTTCATTTATTTCAACGTAGACAATAGTATGTTACTTTTCAATAGTTAAATTAATGATATTATACGAATATCCATGACCAGATTGAAAAAGGTAACGCGCGAAGCAGCGCGACGTTGTTATTCGTTTACATGTTGGAGTGAAAAAGGGCAGATAGGAATGCTCACAAAGTTTAAGTACCCAGAAAATGGAAGAACTCGTGACTCGAAAAGAAAGTTGTAGTGCGCTTATTACGATAGAAGTAGAAGTAATTAAAATGAGGTGATATATATATATATATATATATATATATATATATATATATATATATAGCTTCGAATTCCTTATCTCAGTAACAGGACAATAAATCCATTTCAGCTTGCATCCGTAGAAGAAAGAATACTTGGTTTTTTTCAGAAAATCTCCCATCTACATTATAAACGTTTCCAAAGAGTAAATAAATTACATACTGCTTTGGAGCGCTAGACTGATTCTCACTGTGCGAAGCAGCCTAAAGGAGTGTTCATAGGTCGTAACAATTAGGCGGCCCACAACTATCCCGGAAAAGCTATCCATGAATTCTCCATAAGGACTACTTTCAGAGAAATATTCCTCTCACGATTGCAGAATCTCATAAAAGCGATGGAGGAGTTGAGTTGTTCTCCCTAGAAGAGCTGTAGAATATATGAGAAGTGATTTTAATTCTTCTTTCTTTTTCATTCCCCCTTCCACATTCCTGGAATTCTTCCATCTTTGGATAAAAGCCGTCGAACAGGCTTTTCAAAATCAAATATCCACCCTACTGCTGCCCAAATCGCGCGGTTCTTTCAGGGGAAAAGTGGAATTGTCGATTGGACGGGAAGAAAAGAAAAAATAAAAAGCTGGAACATATGGGGTTCTAGAAGACTCAAGATTCTGTGAAGCAAAAATGTACTCGAATAGTGAGCTGGAATCATTTTGGTTAGGTTCACTAAAATATCTTCTGAATTGGAATGGGAGACAATTCATTATATTTACGTATGTTCGATTATGCGTATTAATATACCATTCTAAGAAGCAAAATTGTCATATCTAATTTCTAAAATCTTAAAAGTACAGAGCGGTTAGAATGAAAACATCCCTGTTCACAAAACGTGAGGGGAAATAATCAATTGTAATAACATTATCAAATCTGCATGGTACATATTTTAAAATATGTGAAATCAAATAATATGTGACTCATCGAAGGTACGTTTGCAGAGGATGGGTCTTCAGATTCCTGAGTGTGGTGAACAAGTCGTTAAACAGAATTTGTGGGATTTCAAACAGGGCAGGGAACAGGAGAAGAACAAAGTCGATTGAATACTCAAGCTGAATAATAGCATATTGCGGGAATGCGAAAGGTGCATATTGAGTTGAAATCTGTTGGCGAAATTTGCAGAGCTATGTTCCGATTGTGAATATAATACCGTCTCATACACCCCCCCCCCGTGTTTGTAACCATTACGGCTACTGAACGGCACCCTTAATTAGAGGATCACAAAAAAAAAACCTTTACAGATCGGTTTGTTAAAGCTCCTAGGAAATACAAATGAAACGAATACATTTCAGTGGCTGTGTTGATCCCAGTGATTTCATGGGAACAAAACATAAGTCTAGGGTTGAGAAATAATAAAATGAAAATAAACAATCAGTAATAGCACAGAAAGACGTGGAATGTTATGCGATGATGCTTACACTGAAAATACAACAAATAATTTAAAAATAGGAAAAAGGATATAATTTAAAAATATTAAGAAAAATATGAATGAAAATATTAAAAACGTAATTTAAACCAGCGGGAGTGGCCTTCCCTAAACTTTCTTGTATACTTTTCAAACATTTGTCATTTTCCTTCCCCCTGCGTTGATAAAAAGTTCGAACCAACTGTAACCCAGAATGCAATGACTATCAGAAGGTTTTTCATTGTAGATTATAGTGATAGTAAAATATTGAGGTGAATAATCATATTCAAAAAGATGCGTATGTATTAAAACTTCGCAATATTTTTTTTATCAACCTCTAGCAATGCGAGTTCCGCGTGCGGAGAAGAAAACAGGAGAATAGCTTGCTCGCTGAATAGCTTGCGCATGCGCAGCGATTGCTTCCAGTACGCCAGTAAAACGAGACGCCTTAAATGTTTGCTTCCTTACAAAATCTCGCCGCCAGAATTGGTTTTTGGCAAACTGCCAAGTTTTCAGAGTGTCCCTTCTTTGCACAGGCATTTCTACCACTACGCATGCGTATGGAGTTAAACAAGTATGCGATTATACAGACCGACAGACAGTCAGCCCGTTGACGGACTTGGCCCAAAATTTTATACGAACCTACATTCATGACGATAAAACTGTGTATGAAATTTTATCCATCTGGCTTTTCAAGTTTTTGAGTTATAGTGTTCGCATGACCTCGAACATACAGACAGACGTACTTCCCGTTGACGGACTTTGTCCAAAATTTGACAGAAACCTAAAAATTATGTTTAAAGACAACATACCAAATTTCATCCCCGTAGCTCTAATAGTTTTCGAGTTATCGTGTTCAGAGACAGACACACAGACATAATTCCAAAATTGTGTTTTTCAGACTCAGAGAGGTCTAAAACGTGGAGATTCGTCAAAATCTCGAGTTCGAATTTTTTGTCGATGACAATACTTTCTCTTTGTATACTTCGTATACGAGAAAGTAAAAATTTAGAATAAGAGAGAAAGAAAAAAACAATAATTTTCGCATATATATATAAAAGAAGTAAAATGCATATTTAAATATTACATATTTTGTTTATTGTATTTAATATATATATACAATAAACAAAATGCATTACTCTTTTTAAATGTGTGCATTAGTGCATATTATAATGCCATACTAAATGGTTGAAATGTTAAATAAAGTTTATGAACGAAGAGCTCAAAATATTTTCTATCTACACTTATTGATAAAACCTCGTATAAAGCTTTTAAATAAGACAAAACCAATTTCGCAATGTTCCATAACATTAATCAAATTAGACTTACATTGCGCAATGATGCATATTTGCTAACATACAATTTTAGCATTTTTTAAACTAATATTGAATGAACAAGTTTTTAAAAATACGCTTTAGTAGTGGGTGTACTGAAAAAATTTAAAATCATTATTTTGCAGAGAATATAGACTTCAAAATAAAGCCGTAAAAGCATGAGGCGCTGATAAAAATACCCGAATCAAACTGGAATTTTAATCTCATTTGTATTTCAATGTTTAATGAATGTTCAGAATTTTCATTCTTATGATAATCGATATATCTTAATCTTTTATAGAATTATTTTCAGCGCCTAGGACTTTTTTGATTTTGTTTAGACTTCTACATTTCTCGTAAAAAAATTATAATTTTTTGTACACTAATAAAAACATGTTTCAAAAACTTTTTTTATTTTTAATATTTTCTACTTTTTTAATTTTTAATACATTTCATGATTCATTATTGTAAATATCATGGAATCTTAAAATCAATTGTTTCTCAAATTCTCTACCAGATGTCGCCACTCATATAAAGCAAAAATTCAATTAAATTAATCGATTAATTGATAATTAACTAATGGAAACATTTACGTATTATTTTGTCATCAGGAACGCACAGCTGTAACAAATTTCTAAACTTTAGTATATCAAGAAGTGAGTGAAAAATTGACTGTAAAATTATCTTTACAAACAAGAAACAACTCAAGTTAAATAAAAGATTGTAAAAATGTAATAATTAATTATGAAAATTATTTACTTATTATAGTAGAACCCCGAGAACCCGAATCTGTAAAATACTCTTGATATACCAAATTCAGAAGAGACTCTGGGTGCTTTGTGAAAGCGTACAGAGAGAGCACATGGCAATTCGCACGGTACAGTGGCAAACAAGTTGAGGATGAAAAGAAGATACCTGAGTTCGTTTCTACTAATTAAGGTGCTGAATTCATTCTTCAAGACTAATTCGAATACTTCTTCTAAGTTAGGAATAAACGTTAGCTTTGTTTCTGATTCCTAATTGTCATTTTCCCTTCATTTTTCAGTAAAAATTTTTCAAAATTAAAAAAAAAAAGATGTTGAGATTAACCGAAATTTCGGATTATGAGCTTCTTCTGAATATTTTTGGTTTGTATAAGCTCTTTTAGCAGCAAATAACAAGCATTTTTAACATATGGACACGACATTTCGAAATACAGATCATTATTGAATTTTAAGTGATATATTATTATTATACAAATAATGATGAATGATTTGCATCAGTTTGCATTATTATTATAGAAATAAAGGTCAATGCCTTGCACCAGTTTTAACCCGATGCACGTTTACATAGAACGGTTATTAACGTAACAAACAGGAGCGGCTTGTGCATAGGGACTGCGGTACTGCAGCACCCCCAGCTTTTTCCTTAATCCAACTTTTCGGTCTAACTTCCAACTTTTTCCTTAATCAATTTATTTTACTTCGCATTTAAATACTTAAATCTATTAACAAACTAACGAAATTTTACATTAAACAATTTCGATCTTCAAATGAAACGCGAGGGAAAACTGAAGCAGAAATATCCCTATCTTGATTTTTCACTATCCTAAGAGTATATGCAAAGGAAAAAGTAACTTCTCAAACGAAAACTGTGGATCCTTCCATCCCCGAATTCCGCTTGCGCAGTGACATTGCGCAGGCTTCCTTGAGATTTTTTTAAGGTGAAAGGGTACTGTCGAAGTCGACATTTCCCCATAGCATTACAAACTAAGTTTTAAAAGTTTCTTCGCCACGGAAAATTTTTTCGCAAACCAAAACTTTGAAAATAAATAAGGAAATGAAGGATAATTGACGAAAAATAAAAATTTATTTGAAAAAAAAATTTTTATAGTAATTAAATTTGAATGAAATTTCTAGCAATCCAAATGATTTTTTGATAATTTTTAGTTGTAAGTGCTGATGAAACACATAAGAGAAATTTTCCGAGATTCAAATATGCTTTCAAAATTTTCGTGACCCCAAATATTCTGTTCCATCTTATTTGGGACCATGATTCATTGTTTAAGAAACCTCGATTTTGAATAAAACGCGGTACGCTTCAAGGAACATTATTTCTTAATGAATATTGATAAGTATATTCCATTTTAAACTATCTATTACATCTGTGCAACACATTAATTTATTCTATTACATCTATCTAAAATCGATGTAATAGAATAAATTAATCTTTTTTTTTATCATCGTGGCAATTTCTGCTACTACATACTGAACTTGAACATTCAGAACTTGAACTTGCCTTTTAACATGAAAAAAAGAATAAAATATTTCACACAACATTAATCGGGATAGGTTACATGTAGCCGTTTGGATTTCGATGAATAAAACATTTTTTAATCTTCATACAAGCATCAAGGCAAACTTTATTTTTCATCCTTTCGCTAGAAACAAAAAAAAAGAAGAAATTTTATTTTTAAATAAATTTTAATGATACTAATAAATAATATTTGCTTATGGTTATTTTTATATTTGTTGTACCATAACATTTTTTTCTTGTTAATTAATAGGAAAATCATTTTATTTCTGTACTATACTTTCATTTCAATCTTCAACGCAGCTGTGTTAATTTTTAGAAATGTAATAAGTAATACAGGAAACGGAACTGAAAACAAAGTTCGAGTTTAATTTTTTTAATGAGATTAATTTGTTAATATACTTACGTATTTGAAGAAAAATTGTTTTAAGTTTATAAAGTTGTTTAAATTAAGTTTTTATTAAGTATAAAACTACTAAAAGTTAATAAGAAAAGACAAAAAATGTAAGTGGAACAAATATGCATTACTGAGAAGTGAAGCATTACAAGTTGTATCACCCCCAAGATTACATAAAACGAGCGCCACTGGTAACAAAGATGAAAATAGTTCCACAAAATATCTTCAAATTTTAACAGAAATAAATTCTATGTTTAATAATAGAAATATAATTTAATAATAAAACATATAGTATTCTTTAGAAACCAGTGAATCCAACTTTCTTTTTATTTCGCATTTATCTTAAAAAAGAATTAAAGCAGCACTATTTTATAAAAAAATAAACATATATCCATGTTAATTCAATGCTTACATTTATCAATTTTTATTATAATAGTGATTTTCAAAAGGAGAAAAAGAAATATTTGTTGAAATAAATCATAAATTTTAAAAGTGGTTTATCTGTCTGTAAAAAAGCAAAATAAAAGTCGATGATATTTCTCAGAAAGTTTCATGAAACATGAAAATGTGATAGAACTATCTTCAATTATCACAGTTCTTCCCGAATTCTATTATGAAAGGAGGAATGTTGGCCTTCTCGAGAGTTTTCTTCAAAAATGCTGCTGCGCCTCGCTGAATCTTAATGAATCATAATTATCTATAAGAATATTCCATTGAAATTTTTTGTGTCACAAGCTTTGCTCTTTCAAAACATTCTACGCTTCCAACAGCAAATTCAGTCACCTAGATAAAGCCAAAGATTTCTCGCCGTTTGCCACCGAAATAATAATAAAAAAGAAACTCTGATTTAAATTACTAAGATGAGATATATACCCTTTTTTAAAAACAAAAGATCGCATCTTGGATGCAACTTTTCAATATGTTTTTTTTTCCAACAATGCTGCTGCGGAATTGTTTGTTAGATTTATAAATATTAATTTAATTTATAGGATATATGTAGTTGCTGTATCTGTGAGAAGCGTCTGTCTGATTATTAAATGCAGCGAAAGTTTTACTTTCACATGAAGCCTGTATTTCCTGGAAAATATCTTCCTAGCAGTTTAAAAAAGAATCGTTTTATACTGATTCAGATATCACCGAGTTGTGCTCTAGCAATTAAATGAATATCTCTCTCAGGGGGAAGGAGGATTTTTGTTGTTGTTTTTCGAGGTATTTGAGAAATAAACACAAATAAAGACGATTGGCCATGCTCATCAAATTTCTTTGAATTCTGTTTCATTAGATAAAAGAAAATGCCGTGTTAAGAAAAAAAAGTAACGCTTCAACATAAATTTTAGTTGCTTTGTTTTTTAAATAGGAAATGAATCAACTTAACTTTCTGCTGAATAAAATATTTCATCAAAAGGGGGCCAGTAAGCGAAATGTAGTAAATGCTCCATTACTTCACAAAATATTTTTTATCCTTTTATGCATGCAGTTTATTATTTTTTATGATATCGAAACTTAAAACATTTGTAGAAGCTGAATGCTTTTCCTCTGATATTTAAACAAAATACTCTTTATAGACTTGCTCACCACACTCAAGAGTTAGAGGATCCATTGCCTGGAAACATACATTCTATTAGTCACATTAAATTCATTTTCACATATTTTGAAATGCGTTCTATGAAGATTTGGTACCTTTATAGCCATTGATTGTTTTCCCTGAAGTCTTTTGAGCGAAACTAATTTTGTATTAAGTTATCCTTGCAGTGTAAGATTTTTCGAAATTGGAGCATTTTTTTATTCTGTTATATTCCAATTTAGAAACATTTTACATTGTAAGATTTATTCTTTTATATTAATAACATTTAATGGCAATTTTTGAAAAAATCGTGTTTAGTATTTCATTGTAATTGTCGATACTTTAGAAGATTTTAGAAATTAAATTTGTCAATTTTGCTTTTTAGAATAGTATATTAATACGTATCATCGGACATACACAAATGCAATGAATAGTTCCCTATCCCAATTCATAAGATAGTAGCTCAGTTTTCATCTCTCTATTCGTGTACATTTTTTGCTTAACAGAAATCTACTTTATTTCAGAACCTTATGTGTTCCAAGTTTGTTCTTCCCTTTTTTCCCTCCCAATCTACAATTCCATTTTTCCCCTGAGAGAACAGTGCAAGAGGAGGTTGGATATTTGACTTTGAAATTGCAGTTCGACGACTTTTATCCAAAGATGGAAGAATTTCAAGAATGTGGGCCGAATAAAAGAGACAAAAGAAATAAGATCACTTTTTGTACATTCTACAGCTCTTATCGGGGAAACAACGCAACTCCTCCGTCTCATTTATGAGATTTTGCAATCGCAAAGAGAAGATCTCACTGAAAGTAAGTGTTTCGAAACATTCAGAGAAATCTTTTCCAGTCTCGTAACGAACGGCTTAATTTTTCCGAGCTATGAAGGCCTCCTCAAACTTCTCACGGTGCAAATACATCTAGGAAGGATGCAATTTATTGCACCTTAGAAACATTTATTACGTTGTAGTTAGGAGTTATTGTGAAAGGTGATAATTACTCGTGGACTGATTGAACGAAAAGAATTGTGTATTAACTTAACCTTACAATGTAAAATTTTTCCCGAATTGGAGCTTTTTTTTCAATTCTTTTATACTCCAATTTAGAAACATTTCACATTGCAATATTTATTTCTTTATATGAATTACATTTAATGGCAATTTTTTTAAAAAAATCGTATTTAGTATTTATGAGGATGTCATTCAAGATGTTTTTGTCTTGGACGTATGCGTCCCGTGCCCATCCAACTGGTGCAGCAGCCGAAGTGGTTGTGGGAATAGGGGCATGGGGCGGCTTTCCTTCTTGGAGGTATACTCACAGTATGTAATTTGAAATCAAAATTATGAAATTAAATAAAATCTTGGAACTCAGAATTTAAATATTAAAAGATGAAATTTATATGATAAAAATATTAAATGAGATCATCCTCTCATCTTTAAAAGTCCAAACTATTTTTCTCTACATAAATTGTATTTTTAACTTTAGAACATTGATATGGAAATAAACGTAGAAAGATCGATAAAATGTGGATTGCCAATTTTTTTCATTATTTTATCTGTGACTTGTAGAGCTGGTAGAACCATATGCATATTTTTGAGAAAAATTAAAAATTCAATTATTATAAGCTCACCACTTTTGGTTAACAGCCGAAATGCCAATATTATTGATTGTGTCCCCTTACGCTACTAAATCTAACTCTCTGCTTTAAACTTAAAATTAATTAATAATTTAATAAACCTGTACTTAGTTGGTTCTATTTAGAGGGATAATCTTCGCACCATTCTGAACTTAATTTTGTAAGCCTTGCCTGAAGTCAAAATTTTCTTCCTATTCATTGCACTTTCTACCTACTACTAACTACTTCTATAACTAATTGCTACCATTTTCATTTATTCATCATTCTTATTTGTTCAAATGAATTAATTTTTGTCATGACTTTTTACAATAATTTATTCCAGGGTAAATCCATATGAGTTGTCGTCTTATTTTTATGAAGTTCTCCATTTATTTTAACTAAAAAGGTCTAACCACTTTAATTCATCATAAAAATTTTGATTTCTTAAAAAAAGGATAGTAATATCAATTACACAAGTATATCTGGAGCAATGGAACCTAATAGTCGAGTATAAAAGCTGTCGAAATGGCTTATTTGAATGCGCTAAGGCAGGTAAACATTCTTACGAAACGATTTAAAAGAAAATTTCCAATTCTGATTTTTTTTTGGTGAATATTATTATAGTTCTTTAACAAACTTTAATGAATTTTTAATGAATGAGGCTTTAACCAAATATTTGCAAAAGTATTCAGAAAAAACTCATCTAGATTTCGAATTTTACTTTTGATATTTTCCTAAAGACATTTGAACGCCACTATTTTAAGAACAAATCAAGATTTACGTCCTATTTCAACATTTAAAGGATTGCGATCATTTTCAAAGAACGAAAAATAAAAAAAAACTATCTTGGTCAAACAAATAGCAAACTTTTTTTCCAATTTATATTTATCTGCTTGGAAGGAAGGCAAATAAAAATCGCTTATATTTCCTAGAAAGATTCATGAAACATGAAAATATGATAAAACGCTCTTCCTTAATTATCACAATCGTTACCGAATTCCACAATAAAAGAGAAATGTTGGCATTCTTGAGAGTTTTCCACATAAATGTTGTTTCGTAAATGTTGTTCCACATAAATGTTCTAACTTTTAATGAATCATCATTTTCTATCACAAGAATATTCCCTTGGATATTTTTGCGTCACAAGCTTTGCTTTTTGAAAACATTCTAAGCTTTAAACAGAGAATTCAGACACTTAGATATAGAAAAAGACTTCTGCCATTTGCCACCGAAATGATAATAAAGAAGAAACTCTAATTTAAATTACTAAGATGAAATATATTCCCTTTTTCTTTTGAACAAAAGATCGTATCTTGGATATATTTTCTAAGTTTTTTTAGAGATTCTTTTGCGGGACTGTTAGCCGGATTTAAAAGATTATTTTAATTTATAGGATATATTTGCCGCATTTATATATGTTGGTGATTAAATTTAATGAAAAGGTTTCGCTTTTCATTCAAGTTTGTTTTGCTGTAAGAGAAAATATTTTTCGAGCATTTAACAAAAGAAGCGCCTTATACTATTTCTGCTGCCATCGAACTGTGCGGCAGCAATCAAAAGGAATTCTTCGTCTACCGAATAAGCAAGGGCAACGAGAAAAAAATTTATTTTGTTGTTACTCTACTTATTTGAAAAAAATATAAATGAATTCTTAAGAACTCGCAACTCGTTTCCATTTTGTTTCATTGTACATAAGAAGATTTAGTGTAAAGTAAAAAGTAAGGAAAATTTATTGAAATGGAATGTAAACATCGTTTTATTTTTCTTATTGTTTTAAAAGGAATAGAAATAACTTGATTTTAATCCGAATAAAATATTGCATAGAAGGGAGTAAATTGAATGAAACACAGGAATTGCTCCATTACTTAACAAAATATTTTTCTCGCTTACGTATGCAGATATGATGACTTAAAAGCTTATGTATTATTTCATGATATGATGACTTAAAAGCTTATGTAAGAGTTGAGTGTTTTCCCTCCGATTTTTAAAGGAAATCTTGTTTATTGACTGCTTCACCACATTAAGACCCACTGTCTGTAAGCACAATTTCTATTAATGATAGATTTATTTGTGATACAGTGAAACCTCTTCGAACGGCCACCCCTGCATAGCGGCCACCCCTCTTAACGGCCAATTTTTCGTGGCACGGATTTTTTTGGCCCATAGACCTAATGTTAAAATAACCCCTAGCAACGGCCACCCAACCCCTCTGAACGGCCGCCGGGTGGGTTCGCCCATCCCATTTGACAAACGCATCGGTTAGAGATTAACTTTTTAAACTGAAAAACGAACTTGAAAAAATGGTTTTTTCC
>BGPR01020276.1:15373-28071 GCA_013235015.1 Araneus ventricosus
GTCTGAAGTGAATGAAGGCTTTTTTTAAATTGGTTTTAACCCATCTAGATGTAATAACTATACGGCTTATAAATATATCAGCTACAATGATTTCAACAAAACATGCATGGAACTTTTCCGTCCTTCCCGAACTCTATAAAATCATATCCATTCACAAACTGATATCCACCAAAAAAGGAACCAAAATGACTTTAAAAAAGAAAAAGAATCGTATCGTCGATCCGATCAAAAGATAGCTGTCAAGTTATAGTATAATGATCTGAAATGGGTGCTTTCCCTGCATGTTATCGTCTCCATCCCTGATGATATCCTTTCCTGTCACCCACTCCCTGCCGCCACCACCTGTCACATTAAGATCAAAAAGGAAAAGTATCTCTCGATTGCAAACGATGTCTGAAACTCTCCAAATAGCTCAATCAACGTGCGAGAAGGGCGGGAGCAGCCCAAGACAGGGGCGACAGGTGCCTTTTTCGGAAATGCCGTCTATTTTTAGAAACCGTCCCACCGCGAGATCGATGTTGGGATGCGTCTCCGTTACCATGGCGACTCTTCCGCTGCCGTCCACGTGCATCTCCTTTGCATTCCGTGCTTTTCTCGAACCGTTTGAAGTCCCCCCCCCCCCTCCCTCCAATTGTTTCCGGTTTCGGGGCTTTGTTTCGCAAATGCCCCGACAGACAGAGCGCCGTTTACCTGGAAATAATTGCATCTTTTATGGGGCAGACGCCTTCGCCGCCCCATCGCAATTAACGCATCTCATTAGCAAAAGGCTCTCCCCGAAGGTCGTCGGTGGTTTTCCAGTCTGGCTCAATATGTCTGCGAGGCATCGCCGTCAAAACTGCTGTGCTTAAGAAAGATTTGTACATCTAAACAGTTAGGGACTACTCTTTTTTTGGTTAGGGAAGTTAGGAGATGTTTCGGTTTGAGTAATTCAGTGCACAGACACTCGTGTAAATAAGTTGCATCACAATTGTTCTGAATATTTTGTTTCTATACTCGAAGATTGGCGAGAAATTTGGTTTGGGCAAAATCCATTTAAAAAAAGAAATTTTACCTTGCCATTTGAGGACAACCTCGCCATCTAACAGGTACATGAGGTACAAGTCCCTCTGGCTGGCACACTCCTGTCCAAACTTCTGCACCACACCAACGGTAGGACGTTTGAACCATGACTTCAGATTTAGAGTGCACCAGGCCCATATATGGTCCAGGATTTCTGTGGAATCGGGTTCCGAACCTGGAGCTGTTCGGCCCAAGTGTCCAGACCTTACCACTAGATAACCGTGGTCTCACCGAGGACACGGAAATATTTACAAGATACGTTAGAAAATGTATTGCATATTTTCACTAGATATAGTAAATATTCACAAGGTACGAATAAATTAATGTAATCGTTCACACCAAAGACACTGAAAATAAACAGTAATGCTTTTTCGCAGTCAACTACTGCCTAATGTTTATAACTCATTCACAACTTCATTCGGGTCCTATTAGTGTCAAGTTTTCATCAGTTGTCTTTTAACCTTAGTATCAGACACCGAAACGTTTCTTTGATTTTCATGTAACATCCCGAATCCTAGAAGACTGGTGCTACAAAGATATCACATAAAGTATTTACAGTAAAATCAGACTAGAAATCAGCCAGTTTATATCCAATTTTGGCACCACCACTTCTAAACTCGGCGACAGGTTTTGACTTATTAATCAATTATTATTCTAAAAAATGTCTTAGGCTTAGCAATAAAAATACTACTATCGCAATCGACCAATCATAACATAAACAGAGTAATGTCAAAATTAATAAAATTCGATATAACAATCTTATACAAAGATAAACTTTAAATACAAATTAATCATCTAAAAGTAAATTTACATCAGCGGTGAAGTTTCGGATGAATATTTTTGGAGAAAGATTCTTTACACACTTTTTTCAAATATAAAGTATATATAAAGAAAAAGTATTCTAATCTTCAAAAAATCGTATCTCGAAATTTTGATTAATTTCGAGTTCTTTTATCTCCATGAATCCAAAGGAAACTATTTTAAAAATTATATCTGTATGTGTGAGCGCGATAACTCAAAAAATACAACGAGCTACATGGATGAAATATGCCATGTAGTCCTTAAACCAAAATTGCAGATCAGAATTAAACTTTGAACGAAATTCGCCAACAGCAAGCCAACTGCTTTTTCATGCATTCTCAGTTTTTTAAACTGTACTGTCAAACTGATAAAAAAGAGCCAAATGTACAAAAATTTTTAACATACACGTCCACTGGCGTTTACTGAAAATAATAAATATGTTTATTGTTTGCAAATTATCGTGGCTATAATTAAATGATTTTTTTAAAAAAATTGAGCAAATCAAATTAAAAATAGCACTACAATCTAATTGACGTCATTGAATAGATATATTTTTAAGAAAATGGAAAACCGTTTTTCCTGGATAATAATTTCTGTCAACATTAAAACTGCAGAATCAAAAAAGAGTAATGCCAAACTGTCCATGGACAATTTGTTTCTGGTTATATATAGAATACAAGCTAAGCCTGTGCAGAGCATCTGCTCTCCGTTAAGTGCACACAGTGCATTTTCGGCCAGATTGGCGCATTCTAGCTTCTGATGCTTCAGCTCGCCAAAAATACAGCGCGTGTCAACTATCGTCAAGAAAGAAACTGAGCCAAACTGGCGATTCAGCGCTCCAAGAAAATTCGCCAAGACAAAAAAAAAAGTGCCACGAGAAGCGCCTATAACGGAATAGTATCCAATATGCGATGTTCACAATAGTAAGCTCCATGGCTCCATCCTCAATTTGTGAATTTAACACGCTGACTTAAACTATTTTGACATTGATCTGAACGTTCTTTGGCTCGCCTAAGCCCATCTGCTTCATTTCTAACTGATCTCTTTTGAATCATTTCATCCCAAGTTTCATTATATTGTAAGAAATGTTGTGAATTCAATGTCTTAAACTCATTTTCTTTTCCGATAAAAAATTGTTTTAAACCAGAACGAATATAGTAGCGGTGTATGCCTATGAAGTTATGCCTAACATGGCTATCGGTTTTGTTCTGTAAACAAACCGATCGTTGCCATCGGAAAAAGAGAAAATAACCTCTTTTCTGTGCCACGTACGTTAGCGTCTTATTGTAATTGATATCAATTGAGAAAGTTCGACTGCATAACGAATAGGCAAAATCATTACTACCTATATATTAAAAATGACATTCTTATGTATAGTCCTATGAGATAGAAGAAAGAGGAACATTACCAATTTTTTCATTGGCAAGTTTTTTATATGCCATATAGGAAATCTTATCATGTATCTCTATTCATTACGTTCACTGGCGTTTACTGAAAATAGTAAATACATTTATAGTTTGTTTGTAAATTATTGTGTCTATAATTAAATGATTTTTTTAAAAACTGACCAAATCAAATTAAAAATAGCACTACAATCGAATTGGCGTCATTGAATAGATACTCACTTTTCATTCACATATTCCACACCTGATCATGAAATATTCCGAAATTTGTAGTCTTTATCATTTGTGAAGTTTTCATTGCTATTAATTGCAAATATTTCGTATATCCTGATTCGGCATTTTTTATGATTTGATCAACATTTCCTTAATTCACGTAATTTTAATTTTCTTTTACATAATTCAAAGCCAGTATCTTTTTTTAATTTCAATTCAAAATATGATTTGTTTGCTAACAAAGACTTTCAAAAAGACAAGCAGTGTAGTAAAAATGATCACTAAGGATTAAATTTGTCAAGAACTAGATAAAATTTTAAATGATTTTTTTCTTTTTTTCATAATCATTTTTAAACAGGTGATTCATAGATCCATTCAAAAACCAGAACCTAACTTTCTCCTTTCTTCATTAAAGATGTCGGTAGTTCTTATTTATTTGTTACTTCTGAAATATGTACATGAGCGAAGAATGTATTGGTTTTCGGGAAGTGTTCAATTTTTCAATTGTGATTTTTAAAAATTGAGTGAGATGTATCGGAATTAAGGAATCTATATCCTTCGCATTCTGACATGACCTATTGCATATGAGCTTTATTTGAACATTCATTTTTTCATACTTTACAATGGCATTTAAGAAGATATAAACTGTAGAATTGATTCGTCATGTTTTTCCATCAACTGGCTGAGATAACAAAAACAATTATTTAAATGCACACAATATCTCAAGACTAATATATGGATAAAATTTTACAGTTCACAAAATCAAGTTTAATAATCTTGAAAATTTTATCGCATATGTGTGTAATCTGAACTCTCACTTTCCGTGCTTTAAAATAGCATTTAGAGAAGATATAAATCGTAGAATTGGTTAATCGTGTTTTTCTAACTACTGCCTAAAATAACAAATGCAATTTTTTAAATGCGTGCAGTATCTTATGCTAATAGCTTATGCATAGCACTTTAAAGTTTCGATACATATGTGACTGTATAAAAGCTCCGAATTTCTTATTATTATAATTAGGCATATCTTCCAACATCTGCCTGCTATAAATTTTGTCAGCAAAATTTTAAGTATTGTATATACTACAAAATTATGTTATAGCATATGGTACCATAATTGAACGCTATTTGACATATCAAACTTAAGACATTTCAACTGCTTTTTTCCTTCATATGTCTTTATATTTCTACTACCTTCTCATCTTTATGATCTTTCCCCTTTCTCAATATGTTTTCAGATATTTCATTGTTATCAGGGAAAGCGGATAACCGATATATCTTGATCTTTTTCTAACTCATAAACTAAAATATCAGGCTTGAAATTTTAATATTGCGATAAATAAATAATACTTAACAAATGCAATCTTTTGCAAACCTTGTTCATACAACTTTTTTGATTTTCTTACATGCTTTCAACTGTTTCATCCGTTACTAGAAACAGATGAGCAGACAGAATATCCTTTTAACTTTCTTACATCATAAAATTCAGAGCCTTGGTGTCCTGGGGGAGAGCTCTGGGGCCGGCCGGCCCTGCCTTCAAGACCCTGTCCCTATAAAGATTCGTAATGTATGCAGGCGTGGTGCCATTCAATCCATCGGAGCCAAATGTCCTCCCGATGGTATGGTTTCAATTCAACAACCCAATCCCACTCATCTAGGGGGGGTTTAGAGTGTAAAAGCAACCGACCAGGCAAGATTATTAAATTAACAACGAATTATATTTTAGAATAAATCTTTTAGTTTATATGATTTAATTTTAACATTTCACACCTAGAAAGAAAGATATTTCCTTTTGCTTTTTACATATAAATACAAAACAACTTTGATACAGGAAAAGAAGAAAAAAACTTTAGGGTAGCGCTTAAGCAAGAGAATATTATTGGTTTAAAGAATCAAAACAAAGGTTTTCAGCAAATGTAAATTCAATTAACCATAATCAAATCATAAATCAATATAGTTAATAAATAAAAGAAACTGTGCCGATTCTTAAAAACAAAATTATTTAACGAAAATAAACTAAATTATGACATTTGACAAGCATTTGCAAAAATTTCGTAAAGCTTATATCGGTAAAAGGAATCAAATCATCACCAATAAGAACACTTTATTTATAATGCATTCTGCTTATAATACATTTTACATTAGTACCAATGTGCAATACTTATTAATCATACATAAACATATTTATTTATAATATACCCTCTAGGTAAAATACTCAAAATGCTGATAAGGTTTTGAAGTTTAGAGTGGGTGTTGCCGGCTCAGGTGTCATCTTCATCATGAGACAACGGTTCAAAATTTCTAGGTACGACCTGAATTACCCTTCGATTAATTTCAAAACGAAATTTTTATCTACTAAAATCAAAACGCGAGAAATTCAAAATCAGTTTTAGATTCAGGAAGCTGAATCCTAAATGAAATCAATTCGTATTAACATGAAATATATCAAATTTAATGCGCCTCGCTAATTTAGTTTCGGAATTCATCGCGCTTCTTGCAGAAAACAAAGGGCGTGATGTCATCACCTAGCGTAACTGTTAGATGTTAGATGGCAAGCGCAATTTCGTTTGTCATTTGGCTATGTTGTCACATGAGTTAGCTCCAATGTCGTTTAATTTGGTGTCAAATGCGAGACTTAAAACTATTTATCATTTTCAGAAATGGATTAAACCATTTAACGTTTTACAGATACAGTAGAACCCCAGGAATCCGAACTAATTGGGGCTGACCTTTGTTCGGATTCCGGGGAAATTCTGTAAAATACTCTTGATATACCAAAGGCAGTAGAGTATTGACTCTGGGTGCTCTGTGAAGGCTTACGGAAAGAGAACGCTGCGATTTGCACGGCACAGTGGCAAACAAGCTGAGGATTAAAAGAAGATATCTGAGTTTGTTTCTACTAATTAAGGTGTTGCATTCATTCTTAAACACAAATTCGAATACTTAGGAATAAACATAAGCTTTGTTTCCGATCCGTAATTGTTATTTTTCCTTCGTTTTTCAGTAAACATTTTTCAGAAAATTAAAAAAAAAAAGATGTTTGGATTATCCAAAATTTCGGATTCCTGGCCTTCGGATTCCCGAGGTTCTTCTGTACGTATAATTTGCAGTATTATGAGAACCTAATCTAACTTTATGCAATAATAAACTCTGCGTAACCTAGCATCAAACAAATATCCCCGCCCATCCCTAAACGCGCATGCAATTAGCGGGAGCCGCCGTGAAACAACGCTTAATTGAGAAGAATTCACACTCTTTCCCGAAAACCATTATTTACATCCAAAGTCATTACCGCCGACAACTCCACTGGAGGAGCAACTCCTTCCAGTTGTTACAGTAGAGAAAGAGAAATGTCAGAGGTCAGCCCACCTCCGTTACTCCAACGCCGGAAGAAATCCAGCCCTCTGGCTAAGCCAGCCCTGTGATACGATTACTGGGAAGCAATAAAAGTTGGGAATATATCTATATATAACACTCGATGCAACGCACTCGAGCGCAATGTCTTCCTCACTCCAATAAATTTAATCTTTCTAAAGTGAAAATAAAAAAAATATCCTTATCTTGGAAGCAGTTACGGATGTTTAATATGGTAATTACCGGCTGCCTTTTGTAGATGAATTTGAAAGTTCTGGTACGGAAGCACTAAATGCAAATGGGCTATTGTAAAGTGTGATAAAAAGTGTTTCCATTGAAAAAGGAAGGGCTTTGATGAGGTGTTGGATATAAATTAAGTGGTACAGTGGTTCGAAATGTCTTTCTGAAAAGGTTTGGAGTGACAAAAAGAAAATATAGATAGCAGTTTCGTAAGAAAGTAATTGTTTTGTAAATGATCCATTTAATGATTTGATAATATCAAGATATGTATGTCGAAATTCCAGTTCATAGGTCCCAACATCAAAACAATAGGTTTTTTTTCAGTTAGATATATTTCAAAAATGACATATATATATATATATATATAATATTGAGTAAAGTAAGTTAGCTTTTTTTCAGAGCAACTCAAAGCTTTAAAATATATAAAATCTTAAAACTTGAAACTTTCTTGTTGTTGCCCTTGTCAATAAAGTCTTCGGTATTAAATGTTGTAAGAAATATAATTCAAAATAATCTTCAAATGATGTTTTACTGTGAACTCTTTGAAAAAAATTTAAAGGGTTTTCCAAACAGTTGATTGGTGTATAGTGTTTATCGAATCAACCCGATTTGAACTTAAAAGTGAAAGATAATTAAATATGATCATATTTGCTGGAAGATACTAAAATATTATTATCATGTGTTCATTAAAAAGAAAGAATTTGATGAAACATTATCATGACAAAACTTTCTTTCTCATTCATTCATGGATATCCATGTAAATTGGAATTCATAGTAGCATTTCAATGAAAGTGTCATTATATTTATACAGGTAATACTATACAACACACTTTTTCGCAGTCTCTGCTTAAACAATTTCTTTCATTCTGTATAAAGTAAAAAGAGTTGTTTCCTTATCTCTTGTAAGGTACTACTGATTTTTAATATTGTAACTACTTATTATTGTAACTTACTGCCTTTTGCAGTTGAATTTGGAAATTCTTGTTAGGAAGCATTAAATATAGATAGAGTATTGTGAAATGTCAAAAACAATGTTTCCTTTAAAAATGAAGGATGAGGTGAGGTGTCGGACATCAATTAAGCGGTACAAACACTAAATCGTTTGTTACCTCGAAATGTGAAATGAAATGAAATGGTTTGGTATTGAGGAGAAATATTAAAGACAACGGTTGCTCATAGTTAATTTAAGTCCAAGTTAATGTAAAAATATGCATGAAATAATTTTATTTTAAAGTCATTCTGAAATGGTGATATAACAAAAAAGCTAAAAACAAACTTTTGAAAAAAATTCAGGCCAATTAACTAGTATATGATATTTAGTTTATAAAGTTGTTTTGAAGTCAAAGTCTTAAAGATAATTGAATGGGAAAATTTGCGCAAAATAATCATTATATAATTTTTGGCGCAAAGTTCATGTTCAAAGTTCAAAGTTCTTCTCATAGCTTATGGTCCTTTCAGTTTGAAACATTGTGGTGAAGCAGTCGTTATAGTTCAACTGCCATTCTCTTTCCTTCTAATGATGAGAAATTTTCATACGAATTTTAATAAATTCTGGAATAGAACACAGAAATTTTGAAATATTTTTCTATTTGTATTGTCTGTTCCTGAATAGCTGTAAAATAAACAGAATTAATATGTTAACATCGTTACCACCCTCTATTTCTGATGCCAAATAAAAGCAATGTATAATTTTTTTATAAATATACTGTTTTATTTCCTGTTTATTTTTGTGATCAATATGTTATTAAGTGACGCTTTTGATAGATTTTATAGATTAAAGAAACAACCATGATCAACTTTCTAATCAAGTGATTTATGTCAAAACGAAATTCAAAATTCGGGAGTTTTCTGCCTCCATTTTCTCGTATTTTTCTTCGTAGAATAGTTCTATAAAGAGTGGTCAAAAACGGTTGTGCCTATATGCTTCTCAACCAAACGTTTTCGACTGGTATCAATAAAAAATACTTAAAATATTCCATTTTTTTTCACTAAAGGTCTACCATTGTTTCTTGAATCCGGAACTGCAATATTTGGCGGTACTATTAGTTAGACCTATTATTATTAATCGAAAAAAAAGCATTTTTTGGTCATCTTCGTTATTTATCTATCCATTGATGCTAATTTTATTATTTTGTCTTGATCGTTTGCCTTTGATTTCTATATTCTCTAAAGAAATTATTTTTAAGGTAAGCTGTCATAAAGAGTAGCACAAAAAAGATGTATTCAACACTTTCACTACATTAAATTGCAACATGTAAGGAAATAAATGTAATAATTAGAAAAATATATAATTTTTTTCCGTTGAACGTGAGAGACAACGAATAGCTGTTAAATGCAATAAGAAAAAATGAGTATTATATTTTCATGTAGCGTGAGTAGCAACGGATGTGTTAAAAATATCTTCTTAAATATATTTTTTCCCTTATTTTTTGTCGTTTCTTAACTTAGGAAATAACATATTAGTTTAGGAAAAGCAATTTTATTCTTTGATAGATTTCGTTCTAAATATACACTTTTGACGTAAGGAGCGCAAGATAAATTTCATCAGTCTATCTCTTTTTGTATTTTATTGCGTTCATATACACTCGACATACAAAGACACATGCAGACATAATCCTAATAATGATGTTTCCCCATTAGAAGAGGTCAAAAACGTCAAAATTCAAAATCCTGAGGCCGAATTTTTTGGCAGTTGCGATATTTTCTCTAGGATACGAGAACCTTAGAAGTATTTCGAATTAAGATGTATCGTAAATATAGAAATATTTTTCTACAATTAGTAATATAGAAGTTTTTTCCAAAAAATTGGAATTCTATATCCATTTAAAATATATACTATCATATAGCTACGTACAAAAGAAAAAAAGAATGGCTTCTCAATTTTTTTTGTATGTTCCGTTCAGGTGAAAATAAAATATAGGAAATTCGGAGGCTTTAAGCAAATAAATTTAATAATTTTGGGAGAAATATATTTAACAGATGTTAAATCGATTTTATTATCGATGGAAAATACCTAGAAAGATACGAACGACACAGCTGCCACTTGATATGACTGCTTTTTGCACAAGGTAGTTTCTGCAAGTTTCTTGTGAAAACAGGTGGGATTGTCTAAAAGAATACGACCTTGTGTCGCATCGCATATGGCTCAAACACTGTATTTCGAAAGATGTCCCCACCTCTCGTCTTTGATGCAGCCTCACAATTGCTTCAAAGAGAAGCATTCCAAAGCGTAAGTCAATCATGCAAGAATAAAAACGAATTTACCAATATATTCACATCAAAAGCGAACTTTCATGGATAACTCAAAAACTCTTTCGTAACATTACACTTTTCTTGTCACAGAGATCCATGTAAATTTGTCAACTAGAAAGAAAAAAAGGAAATTCGAACCTCTAGTCCGGAACATCGTATGATATCATGTTAAAAAAGCATTATTTATTTTATTGTCTGGTATTTATAATACTATTTCGCCGTCGTTTTTAAATCAACTTTACAAATTCGTAAAATTATATCAAAATAATATAAAATGCGAGATGCGTCCATTAAATTTGAAACAAAAGTATGACAGCGTAAGTCATGAAAATTAAATATTTTTGAAACGTAAATTAACTTTTTTTAATTAAAGGTTATACTGTGAAATTCGACACTACAACTAAACAGACTAAGAAGCTCAAAAGCGAATGAATGGTAAAAATCTATGGCATCAACCGTTGCATACTAAATTTTGAATTTTTTAAAATTAAATTGAAAATGCAGGAAAATAAAATTGATATCAAACAAAAGATAATATTTGATACGTGGAGCGAAAATGGGTTTTATACGATAATATTCTCCGAAGTTATTGATGAATACCGTTAACATTTCGATTCATTAGTGATTAATTAAAAATATAATAAAAATTTTGAAAAGCCTTTCTTAGTGACAACATACTACCCAATAAATAACTAAACTTGCCAAATTTGGTAGCTCTAGATCCAACGGTGTCTTATGTAAAGCGTTTTGAACGATCATTTTATTGAGAGATCAATATTCGATTTGAGTACGACATTAACCTACACACAAGAAGATATTCAAAACAACACTCTCTGTTTGTATATTTAACTGCCTAGCTGGTACGTATGTAATCTACTTCGATATCACAAAAACTCATCACAGCATCACCCTTCTTTCTAGAGCGTAAACTGACTGTGACTCTCCTACAAACACAAGAAAAATTCACTGCGTGCGAATGCATTCACATGATTCCTCACACTATTATCCAGTCAGTTATTATACTGAAAAAATAAAGCGCATATCACAATATTTGGAAATATAATGCACCATCCAAAAATTGATGATAGTGTTTAAATGCTGCCAATGCTCCTACATTCAATTTTTTCCTGTGCAAGCAAAAAATATCTGTTTTTGCTGCTATTTTTAAAAACATTTTATTCTCATCCATTGGGTAATTTCACATGTTTCCAAAAAAATTATATTCTGTCAGTTAGATGCGACTTTTAGTTTTCTGAAAAGTTATGATTATTATTCGCCTTCAAGATTTTATATATAGTCAACTTGACGGTAACCAACGATGACTTTTATTTAACTCTTATATAGGTTTTAAAAAAACCTTGCAAAACATTATGAGGCCTCAAAAAGAAATTTAATGAAAAGTGTTTTGTATGATTAGAGAATGTCTAATCAAAAAAGGGAGAGAAAATAATCAAGATTTAAACATTTAAGAGATAATTTTGCAAATATTTTGACAAAGGGGTGATAATTTCTCATGTTTTGAAGCAAATAATAATTATTATTATTATATGGAAAGTAAACTAAAAAATGCTTGCAAAAATAATTTTTCTGCCTCTCCCCTGCATTCAGTTCTTAGAAGAATACTAATAACCATACATAAGTTTGTAATCGCTTGGGGCTTCGCGAATCCAGGGAGTTTGCCAAAGGGGCACCTGATCTATAAGAGATTAAGAAACACGGTCTGCAACTTCAAAGGCTTCATGGGTGATTGTGGTCCGGATAGAGGCGCAGACTCCAGATTTTAGGAGAGTAGACTTGTTTTCATTTTGATTAAAAAAATATGCATCCTATAAACATATCTAAATTTAAAACTTTTAGATTATAAAAACAGTAAAGGTTAAACTTCTTATTACATTATTTATCCTACATTCAAATATAAAGTTTATTCTCTTTAAACAAAAATGCATACGAGGTTTATAGGTCAGAAAATCCCTCTCAGAGTTAAGGGATTTACTAATATTTTTCACATCTATGAAGCATTCTCTTTCTGCTAGCAATCAGTCGCGGCGAGTCAGAGGGGGCAGTCGACCCCGTACTTTTGACTGGAAAAATCTAATTTTTATTTAATTTTAGTTGCCTAAAACTAAGAATTATTAAAAAGCAAAAGTGTACGGGAAAGTTAGCTAATTTTGTAGCAAAAGTCTTAAATTTTGTTATCTATCCCTGTACTCCCGTCTATTAAATTATCTCGTCAAAAAATTAGATGTCTATAAAATGTCCCCCCCCCCCCGCTTTTTCAACGCAATCGCCACTACTTCTAGAAATCCCTTACCTTCAACAGCTGTAAATATGCATACATCAATTTGTAATCTAGTACTTAAAGCATTAAGTGGAAAG
>BGPR01020277.1:0-28071 GCA_013235015.1 Araneus ventricosus
GCAGGGATAATCAAAACATTGTGTATTTTCATTTATTTTGTTGTCAACTCTATGTGTAAACACCAGATTTATAATTTCTTCATTTGCCATTCTTCTGTATACAATTTTTTCGCAACTCAATAAAATCCACCTACATCTATACCAAAGTGGGTAGGAGCCACATGGGCTCTAGAGACGGCGGTGTGGTGTGGTGTTAAAGTGCTAAGAACACAAATTGGAACTATGCTTTCTATTATTGTAATTAAATTCAAACCAATTTTTTGTTTTATCAAATTCTTCATTCCCGTGCTTTTCCCACTATTAAAGTTATAATAACAGATATTGCTTTCTTTTAATTTTAACAGAAAGGCAGAGCTTTTATTTTGTAGCATGTACACCTTTCAATATGTTCGCTCAACAAATCAAATGGCGTTAGTTAATTATTATGATATTCGTATATTCGTAAACAATGCTTCATTTAATTTTCACAAATTTTTAAATGGTCCTAATGAGTGTGTAAACATATTCAATGTTATTAAGTCCGGTTCCGAAGGGAGAGGACCTAAGAAGAAAAAGAAGGAACACTCTCCGGCGTTTAACCGATCCGACTCACAGACGCCAAAAAGACGAGAATGATACTTTGGATAATGGAAATAAAACTAAGATATGAAGGAGCTTCTGATGTCGCCGTATAATGATGGGGAATTGAAAAATTTAAAACCAAGGATTGCTAGATCTTCCTGCCAAGTGGTTCAGAGTGCGGAGACGAAAGGGAGAATAGACTTTAAGTGCTGGCCGAGAGAGAAGGAAAACAGGAGAGGACGATGGAAAATAAACGAAAGCTGCGAAACACAGTTTAATTAAGCGTTTAAATTGTTACAGGTTCACATATTTCAAAATATTTCATCTCGAGTAGTGCCGGATATATCACATAGTAACTCTTTTAAGATATATGAAGGAAATTTGGTGTGTGCTCTTGTGACCAAATATTATACAACTACATGAAATCTTGGATTTAATCGGTTGAAAAAAAGGGCCCCAAAAGTATACTCGGTTTCCTTCGCACTATGAAGCATAAAACGGAATGCAAGTACCAAAAATACTATAAGCGAAAGTCTGAAGGATCCGCTTTTGTTGTCGCTCTTCTGTCATGTCTGAAGTTTCAGTTTCTTATTCCGAAGGAAATCAAAATCAGAATACCATTGGCGATCCCATCCTTGCCCGAGGTGATCAATTTTCATTCGAATGGGTGACATTTGCATTAGGGAGTATACACGAAATTCTGAGACAGACCACTTTGGTTTCTTTTGCGCTTTTGTCTGCATTCCTTCATAAGATTATAATATTTCTATTGTCATTTTTAATATTCAGTGATGAATGGACTAAATGAAACAGCATTCCCTTTTAATTTATAACAATTTAAATAAAGCGGTGTATTCGAGCATTCCATTCCGTAAAAAAGAGATAGGGGAGAGCAGGGTAAAACCGGGTACCCTTGATTCTGGCAGTATTAGATATCCTTTCTAGCGAAGAGATACTGAATTACACTCTAATAGTCAAGAAAAAGGAAAAGTCTTTGTGGCATGTTACAGCTGTTGAATTCACTGCTTTTGTGAAGGTTTATTTGTTTTAAGACGTCAAATCTCTAATGTTCGTTTGATTTTAAACCATCCTTATTTATTAATCATCACACTTTTAAAAACTATTTTTAGCCCAGCTTATTATACATTTACTGAGTAAATATACCCTAGCAAACAATGCGTAATTACTTCAATAATTGCTCTGTTCTATTTCATTTTTATAATCTTTGCACTCGGGGTAAAATCGGGTACTCCAAGTGGCATAAAACTGGGACAGTCAGTATTGATGATTCCTCCGCTTAAGACAATAAAAACACATCAGATGTTGATTATTTATATCTTAATGATGAAGTTTCTAATTTAAATAAAGAAGAATGGTTAATCTAATGTAAATACTGTCTTAGCTGTGCTAACGAAAGCTGCAGTGGCGCGGAGGAGGAAGACAACTGCTTTACATGTGAATTTTGTAACTAATATTCTTAAATTATCATCTCTACAAATAATAATGCAAAATGGGCGTGTGTGCTAGAATAACACATGTTTATTATGCTCGTTTATTGATATTGTAGTGATAACACATGTTAATTTTGTTTATTTATTGATGTTTTTACTGCAATATGCCGTCAAGATGTTGTAGTAATAATGCAAATTAATTTCACTTCATTAGTTTTGAATACGTTGAGAGAAAAAGGTAGAGCATAATAGCAAGTGCTGTTAACATTGCAAATCATTCTTTTTTCAGTGTGAGGCTTTGGGACCAGGAAAAGAAATGGACAGTGCATAAAGTATAGTGGAGACAGAGCGCCTCAGAATGTAGTTGACTGCCTCGGGCAAGAATTTGACCCTGAGGAGCTGCTTGGAATGCAACTAATGTAATCGTAAATTGAATTGTTGGGTACTGAAGGTTTATTAATCACAGTGCAAATTGCATTTCTTCTGAGTAGTTGCTGCTTATAGTGCCGCTTGAAGGGAAGTTTTTGTACTAAATGTTTTTCTATACCAAGAAAAATACCAAACAATGTGCATGAAGTTACCACTTTAAAATCGGCTTATTTTTAATGGCTTTTTTATATGTCTACGTATTGTGTGTACACTCTGTATTTATATTTGGAAAAAATCAAGTATTTAGGTAGCTTTACAAACGGGAAGAAATAAGGTTCATTTGAAAATGAGATATCATTTGCATAATTAGGAATTAACATTTTAAAATTCGTAAAAGAAGTAGTACCACTTTTAATATTAAACAAATTCATATATAAAATTTTGAAATTTTTTCTTGCAAAGGTTAATATTTTTTTTCTTCTTTCTTTAATATAAGGTCTGGAGTTTTATTTCTGGGCTGGTAAATGAAAATTAGTCTTATTACCATTTGTTACGGATGAGATATGAAAGCATCAATGTTACAATACTTTTCGCAATATCTCCATATTTGCCAAAAATGTATCATTGTTAAGACGACGAAAGATTGGTATTATTTTTGACTTATTGATATAACTATGGAGGAGAACAGACAGAGGATTTATGCACGCATGTAATAAAGGATAGCAGCGCCCTCAGTCGTGGAAATTAGAATTAACTACTTCCATTTCCAACGAAATCCTACCTAAATGACGCCATGATGGATTTTTGGTATATATAAACGGAAATTTTATTTTTGCATAGTGTACATTCCGGATACCTTATTATTTTTATTTATTATATTGTGTTATTATGACAAATACGTTAAGAATAAATCGATTATCTCTGCAAAATATCAATTATTCAGGATTTCTCAAGATGAGAATGGTAAGTTGAAAATGCTTTTCAAAACTTTCATCAAATGTGATTTACCAATTTGTAATATTTTAAGATAGTATTTTCGCTTTTGTGTATGAAATAATGAAATTTCATTTTATTTTTGTTCTATTGCGGTGGCATTTCAAAATGCTTATCATATGGTATAATTTGACAAAATATGCATTATTCCATTTACATTTTGTTTTCCCAAATTTTGTTAGATTTATTCTCGAATAATATGACTTCGTAATAAAAATAATTTTTAAAAAAATTGATTTATCTTTCGTTATTACTGTCGAAAAACATAATTTATTGTTATTATCGTTACTTTTTAAACGATTATAATAGTTTAAGGAAGGGATTATTTGCAGGCACTGAACCTACGTATAAAACGTTGTTTGCAGGTATATTGTACCTAAGGTTGAAGCGTTATTTGCATGTATACTGTACATATGGATTACTTGCAGGTTTAGTCAAATTCAATATTCTTTTGTAGGAATTTTAAAATGTTGTTTTTGTACTTGATTCATTCTTATTGCGCTCATGAGATTATTACAAGAAATATCATTGCTAGTTTGCAAGAATTTTCAGTACCTCATCGAAGACATGCGATGTTTCAGTTTCATATTTAATTTGGTTGTACCCAGATAGCAATTTTAGTTTGCAGCAAGCTTGCCACAAATTTGTCATGACAAGAGTGCAAGTTTGCGACAAATTTGTCGTGACAAGAGTGCAAGCTTGCAGCAAGTTAACGAAAGCTCCGAAGTCACCATGAAACGAACTAGCAGCAAGTTTGCCGTGTCAAACTCATTGCTAATTATAGCAAAAACAGAACTCGAACACAACCCGGGATAGAACTCGCGACCTCCCGGTTCCGAAACGGAGACGCTACCATTGAGCCAGTTGAACTCTGTGAGTAGAAGATAGATTTCGCTAATACATCGTTCGATTCGATTCGTATACGATTTATTTTTAACTATTTTCTGGATTTCATTAATTTTTTGAGTTGAGAATATGATTTGAAGTCAAAGAGAGAGCGATTTTCTCTAATAACTACTTTTTGCTAGTAGAATAAATTATGAAATTAGAGTTAAAAGTAATTACTTTAAAATGGGACAAAATGTCTAATTATTATTGTTCAATAAACACTGACTGTTTTTTAGATTTAATTTTGTTTATAAACGTTAAAATTTCAACATTAAGAAAAAGGCGACATAGTTTTCTTTAAAGTGAGAGTGATATATTTAGTAAAAAGATGGAAAATGTTTCAAAAAATTTTTTTATAAAAAAGTTATTTTTTTCACAAATTATCATTGATTTATTGAATTAATAAAAAAGAATTACGGTCTAGGAGATGCTATTAAAAATCGGATGTTTTTTAAAACAGAGACAAAGATAATTATCTCTTTATTGTGCTATCTTTGCAGGAAGCTTGTTTTGCAAAATTGCAGCAAGTTTGATTTGCAAAGAGGTGGCGTTACTTGTCACATCGAACTTGCTACAAGTTCGATTCAAGTTTGACGCGTCAAATTTTGCCATGACAAGTCAAAATCAAACTTGCTGCAAACGTACGTGCTATCTGGGTAAGAGCTTTCTAAATCATTTGATTGAATTTGGTAGAGAAAATATATTGACGGATTTTTTCGGTCATAAAATTTAACCTCATGGAAAATTATCAATGCAAACCAAATTTCCGATACTGATTGTCTCCAAAGATCCGAAAGATGTCTAGGAAATTTGGTACTTGCACGTTATAGCTGCCAACGAGATTGAATCGCAAGCAACGGAGATAATGCAGAAAATTGGATTCTGACAAAGACGCTGCTGATGTGGGTTGCGACCAGCAGCAAAGGAATGTTTCGGCTCAGGAGATTTTCCAAAAAAGATATATTATTGTCCACTCCTAAACAACTACTGAACAAAAATTTAAAAATTAATTTTGGTAATTTGCGGAAAATCATAACTGAAAAGTTACCTCAAAAAACCTGAAAGGTACAAGCAAACACAAATTGCATGTTTCTTATTGGGAAAAATCGAATAAGGCTCTTTTTCCCCTTAGCTAGTTTTTAAAATTCGCGTTATCAGGAATAACGAATCTGGGCGTGTTTGAATACTTATTTTGTACTTTTAAACATGAAACCCCTTGATAGAGTCCAATTTACTTCGAAACGAAGAATAATGAGCATGGCGACGTTAATGAAGTTGGGTCTCTGCTCAGAGTGTGCACGTTTTGGTAGGAGTTCTCGAGGTGAACTCCGAGTGATAATTATGAGTAATCTTGAACATGAATCGAATCATATAGCTCCTATTTAATTGCAAAATTAATCATTCCTTATCGAATACGAAGAAAAAAGTGAACCTCTGCCTCTTAAGGGGTGGGACATTCAGAAGTTTGTACCTTTCAGTCACTATTTTTAAACACTGACGAAGAAGCCGCTGATATGATTTGCGAACATTTGGAAGTGAAATTTTCAACTTAGCAGACCTTCCGAAAAATAGATATTATTGTTCATTCCGCAAAATTTACGGAAGAAATAATTAAAAATTTACTTTTTCAATTACTATACTAACAAAGTTGAAACAGTTACTTCCAAACCATCACAAATTTTATCTTTTTCTCCAGAAAAAAAACCCAAAATATATTACTTTCTGTCTATAGATGGTTTTTAAAATTCGTTTTACAAAGACGAAAGAATTAAGGGTGCTTTTAAATACGTATATTTCACTTTCAAACATGAAACCCCTTTGGAACTGGCCACCCATCTGGGGGGACAATTCATATTGGAAGGAAGAGTAGCCGCTGCAGATAGGTTTCAATCTCATTTGATGTTCACTTAACCCTTTCAAACATGGCATTTAATGCGCTTTTAAACATGGGGTGGCCAATTTTCCTTCAAACGAAGGGTGGCCGCTGGAGATGTTTCGCAGTAATTAGATGGTCACATAAATGATCGCGACACACACAATGTGTTGCGCTCTTTCAGTATGTCGGGATATAAATAAGAGGAATTAAAAAGGTAGTTCAGATTTCAAATTCATTGAGTCGACGATTATTTCTTGAGTAAATCTCTTTTGAAATCAATTATAATAACATCAGTTTCTTTTCTTAAAAATATTCTACAATTAATATCGTAATCCTAATGAACAAATAATTCACCTAAGATTATTTCTAATCACTGATAAGTAATTTATTTGCCTACTGTAAAATAAAAACGGAATGAAAAGAATCTGAAATTTAAGGAACTAAAGATTCATACGAAGGTAATAATTTATTCTTAAAATACTGTACAGTAACCTGGCAACAAATATTTTTAATCAATCTTCCTTTCATTTAATTTGATTACAGATTACTTTTAACTTCAAATAATTTCTCTTACTTGGACCAAAAACAACATAAATGTGGGGATTTCGATGAATAAGCTGAGTTTCATCTATTCAATAGCCATGAAGAGTATGATCCTCCAATCAAACCGCAGCGCTGTCATAATGCGACAGCTGAATGGTTTTAAAATTATGAAATTCTAAGCTCTATTAGGTCGTTCAATTTTAGTCGCTGAAGATTTGAAGTAAAATAGGAGATTATCAAAATTAGATTGCTAAACATGATTAATATGTCCGTGCGGCTGTACAAAAGGTTTGGCTTAGTAATTTTTTCAGAAATACAATTATTGACTGTAACAAAATAAAATATAATTCTTTACTTCATTTAAGGTATCCCACTAGGTTAAAATAGCGATTTTTGTAGAAAAATCCAAAATTTTTTTTATAATCTAAAAATAAGCCACAGCGTTTAAGATTCTAAAACAGAATTGGTTTTCGTTCTCATTCCTTGAATATTTTATTCCTTCATATTTATTGGAACTAATGTGTAATTATATTTTTTAAATGCGTTTTCGAAAAATGAATATTTCACTAAAACTGGTACACGAAAAACGCCAAATCTCCAAACATAATTCATTAAAATTCAATGAATTTTGGTACACGTGTCAAAACCTTTTGAGTGTGTAATAGACCGCAAATTTTATGACAGATTTATTAATACATGTTACAGTCGCTTTCAGTTCGAAACATAAAATAATTTTTGCGAAAAATCAATGACGCCAAATTTCAATGTTTATGAAGTATTTATTTATTAATATAAATTTTATCTTGCGGTCTATTATGTTGTAGATAGTTTGAGAAGTAGTGCACATACGAAATTAAAATTACATATGCTCCATATTTGTTCAATTATGCTTTTTTACACAACATTGAAATTTTTATTAAAATTCTTGAAGAAAATCATTATTTTCAAAAACTACTGATGATATATGAATTTTTATCTCTATTTCTGACTATTTAAGCCTAATTTGGTTAATTAGATCTGTAAGTTTTTTTTTTGTGCATGATTTTTTAAAAACTTTTCACCGAACTTAGTCGGGTACTGTAAAGCACTTTTTGCAGATACGAAGTATATGACAATCTATAACGTCTTAGAAATTTGCTGCTGGGCCACGTTTAGAGTAAGCATCCTGTTTATTGTTTCAAAGGATAAGAAATAACAGAAAAAATGATATGTATACCATTTCTCAGCAAGAGATAATTCTTAAGCCGATAGGTAATAAAATTCAATGCAACTTATACATGATAGTTAAATGTTTCAGTTAGTACTTGCCACTTGATATTCCCTTTGATTTAATTGTCAGGAGGTCGATTGATGTAAGAACATAGTGCGATCTACAAAGTTGAATATTTTAGAGGCAATTTTTTGTCAAATCTGGTAATCATAGTTGTTGTTCCGAACATGTTGTTTGGCGAGTTTTGAGATGGCTGCCGTCATGTTCACGCTTTTCGTGAGATATCGCAACATGTTCTTAAACCTTACCTGAATTTTTCCGTCCAGAAACTGTAGTCTGACGAAGCTTTGAGTGGAAAAGCTGAAGCTCGTGCACCATCTAAAGCATCGGCATCTTATATATATTTGTTATTGTGAGTAGCAAAAAATAAAACTGCGTCAAGCAAAAGCCGAACTTCGGACAGTTACTTGGAATACAGCTATACTGATTGTTATTTGAATTATTAAGTATTGGAGGGTTATAATAATTAGATATTTTCCGTCTATAATGTGTAGTTGCTCTAATGCCGACTGATGGAGTGTTTTTGTATTAAATTTTTTCTCTGCCATGAAAACAAAACAACAATCAGCATGAAGAACATAATCAGCACCCCTTTTTTACATTTCAATTATTAATTTATGGTTCCTAGAATTGGCTACGGTTATTTTTACCCTCCCTCTATTTAGATTTGTAAAAAATTAAGTATTTAAATAATTTTACAGACGAGAATAAATAAGCTTCGAGTCAAAGTAGGATACAACCTATCTATAGTTAGAAATGTTAATTTGAAAATATATAACAGATTTTAAAACTTTTAAAATTGAAGAAATTTTTATATAATATTTAGATTTAACAAGATTTCTAAAAAAAATTACCACTTTTAATATTGCAGAAATTTATATAAAAACTTTCAAAACTTAATACATATCAGATAAAAACTAATCCTCTTAACATTTTCTTTAATATAAAGCTAAGATTTTTATGTCTGGCTGGTAGATGAAAATTAGATTTGAAGTCATTTGGTATGGATGTGATTTGATTATATCAATTTTACAATATTGGAAGCTAACAGTTCTAACAGCAGAGGCATAAGAACAACAGTGGAAATACTAAGTACTGTTTACTTTTGTCCCTGCCATACTCTCAACCGACGGAAGAAAGCAAATTTCCGGAGTTAAATCAGCACAGTATTATAGCATCAGTACTTGAAATAAAGCCCTCTTCATGGCTATGAGCTCCATTAAACAACCGATTCCCTTTTCGCAAATTCTGCATGTTTATTAAAATGTATCATTTTTAAGACAAGTCAAGGTAGGTATCATTATTGACTTGTTATAACTATGGAGGAGGATTTATAGAAAATTCATGCTTGCATGTGATAAACGATAGCAGCGCCCTTATTTGTGGAAATTGGAATTAATTCTTCGTTTCCCCCATTTCCAACGAAAGCCAATCTAAATAACGCCATGTTGCATCTTTGGTATGGATAAACGGAAAGTTTATCGTTGTACATTCCGGATATTTTATTTCCATTTGATTTATTATATTAGAGAATTATGATATTAGGAATAAATCGATGACTTCTGTTAAGTACCTATTATTCAAGATTCCTCGAGATAAGAATGGCATGTTTGAAATGCTTTTCAAAACTTTTATCGAATGCGATTTAAATCAATTACAAATTTGTGATGTTTTAAAATTTTATTTTCGATTTTATGATTTAAAAAATGACGTTTCGTTTTATTTTTGTGTGCAATAGCTGTGGCAATTTAAGATACTTTTCTTGTGGAATAATCTAACAAAATATGCACTATTACTTTAAGGTTTTTATTTTCCAACATTTTATCTAAATTTATTTTAAAGTAACACGCCTTGGTCATAAAAATAAGTTTAAATATATTAATATATCTTTCGCTATTACTGTCCCAAATCATAACTTATTATTATAATTTCGCTTATTTTGAACTGATATAATTTCTTAAGATGAACATTTTTTAAAAATTTAAAATCAGGGTGCAATTAGAGGGAAATATGTAATTGTGAGCGCGTACACCATATTTTGAATTTAATTAAGTTTTATTTTAGTAGCAATAGTATCTTTTGTTGGGTATATGCATTGACTATAATTAAATAAAGCGGAAATGAAGAATAGTTACCGATAAAACACATGTAATCTTACCGAAAAATGTTTTGTACTTTAACATATTATTTACCCTTTTCCTTAAACGTTTTTTTAGCTATTTCTAAAGAATGAATTGATTTCAGTAACAATTCATTTTTTGGGTGTTTTGATAATATTTCATGCAATAAAGGTCAAAATTATTTTCGGCATTTAGCATGTATTTTCAAGTTTCAACATGTAATTTAGTTTTATGTATGGTCCGTTCTGTTGGTCATTAAACTAAAAATATGTTAAGTAGCTCAATTATATCCTGGCAAACACAGACAATATTCTTCTAATTTATCAATACTATTATAGGAAACATTTTCGTTGATAGCTGTAAATATTGTATTCCTTATATGAGACAACGGTACAGAATTTGATTTCTAATGGATAATTTTTACTTCAGAACAAAGGATGTCTCATCAAATAGTTCGTCTTCAAAAAATTTTATTTCTGAAAAATTCGGAAGAATATGATTCCTACAAACTGTGATGAGTGTTTAATGTGGTACAAACTGTGGATTGGGTATTTAAAAAAAACATTTAAACTTTACCAATACTATGCTTATGTGGATGCCGCACTGATATGCTGAAGACAAGTCGTCTTTGTCTCCCTTCGGCACGTTAAATCAGTCGTCGGGGATCAAACATCCTCCCGCTGGTGTAGTTCGAAAGTTTCGAGAGAGAGATGCCAACTCAGGTGTCATCCTCTTCATCTGACCGCAGTTCAAAATTATGAGCTCAGTCTCAAATTACCCTTCGTGTTGCTTCGACACCGGACGTTAATACTACTAAACTAAAGCGGACTGGCATGAAATGTATCTTAAGATTATTCGATTCAGTTTTATTTCCTTTTAGTTTGATGCGTCCCAATAAATGGATACAAAAATTGCATTATTCAAATCATCCTCCAATGACTGGTTAGAAAATAGCAGCAGCACATCAGTTATTAGTTAAATATTGTATTGAAGTTTTATAAAACAAAGTGGAGAAATGATTGTATTTAGTAATGAAAACGTTTTTGAAATACAGGGTCAGCAAGAAATACGTTTCCCAATTCAGAGGGCTCTTGAATGCGTTCTATTCGTCCAAATGAGATAAAATTTGAACTACAGATAATTCAAATGACATTCATTAGAGACAAAATATTTGTACTAAAATTCACCAAAATATGGCGCTATAACACAATAGAGCTATATTTGTTTGCATATATGGAAAATGTGAAACATTATTTGCATTACAGCCTATGCTTATTAGCATTATTTTTTGGATTAAAAGAAGGCGGATTCTGCACAATCATGAGTTACTTCTCTGCACATCATGCCGATGTTTCAAGAAAAAAAATATACTGGTAAAATTGTTCTACCTGAAAATGCAGAACTCATTTGCAGCTGTAAAAGAATTCCGTCCTATAAAGTATATACGAAGAGGCCCAATGTATCCATGTGCCCTACGCAAGATCATACGGAAATTTGAAGCAACTTGGCATTGTTCCAGGTACAGGACGAAAGCAAATCCCGTCTTCTAGCGTCGAAGATGTGGCTACCGCTGTCGTTGAAGCCAGCAGTCTGTCGCCGCATGGTAGTGCGAGTGTGCCAGTTTTTTCCCGTGTATTGGATATGCCGTATTCGACTGTACGAAGAATCTTACGGCGGATTTTGAATTTTTATCCCTACAAAATCAAGTCTGTGCACCTATTGCAGGACGGGGACTCAGAGGTTCGTACAACTCTTGCACTTGAGTTTCTCGCTCGAATGGTGGTTGACGTCTTTTGGCCATGGAACATTCTGTGGAGTGACGAATCACACTTTTGCATCAATGGGCACGTTAACATCCTCAATTGTCGAATTTGGGTAGCGGAAAACCCTCACTCTATCCAGGAACATAACTTGCATCCTGACAAAGTTACAGTATGGTGTGGTTTTATGGCTACCTTTATCATTGGACGTATTTTTTGAAGAGATAACTGCAAATGAATCCAAACTTGTTCCGTCACAGGACAACGGTGCCATGATATGCTGAGGGATTTTGTATTCCCACAACTTCAACAGCGTGGATGCCTTCAGGACATCATTTTCATGTAGGATGGCGCACCTCTTCACATTGATCGTCATGTAAAGCAATCGCTAAGACAGCATTTCACGGGTGATCAACCGTCATTTTCCAAAAGCATGGCCTCCTCGTTCGCCGGATATCACCCCCTGCGACTTTTGGTTGTGAGGTTTCCTGAAGGACATTACCTACCGTACGAGACCAGCATCTCTGCCACATCTGAAGGACAGCATTCGGCGCCATGTTCTTCATATTCCGGCAGACTCGCTAAGTTTAGCCGTGGAAAATATGGTTCTGCGATTAGAGCACATTGCTGAACATGAAGCGGGACATATTGAGCAGTTTTAATGCTACTTTTTATATTATTTAACATTTATAAATCATATTAAATGTTTTTCTGTGTATTACAGCGCCACCTATTGGCGGTGTTTTGTACTAATATTTTTCTTTATTGAATGCCAAGCGTATCATTTGAATTATCCGTAATTCAAATTTCATCTCATTTTGGTCCAATAGAACGCATTCTAGAGGTGGGGAAACTTATTTCTTGCTAACCCTGTATATGGCGGCTCCTTAAATGCATCGTTTTACAGCGAAAGTAGAAAATTTAATGCAACTTCAAAACTTCTCGTACGAATATGCTGATATTTTGCATAGGCTTATCCTTATGAAATCGACATCTGCTTCGATTATTGTTAAAATTTATAAGTGTTGCTATTCAAAATAATTTTCCACATCAATTTTGATGAAATATTTCATGTGCTCAAAATTATTTTAAAATATAAAGTAAAAGTGTAAAATATGCAGAATAATTCATACTACTACATTAAAAAATCTAGGTCAATAATTATATTAATTCTCAAGATATCAGTAAAATTCAAAATTTTACTTTAACATTAGAAATTCAAAATTTCATTTGCTTATAATTTCTAAACAAAAAATGCTGGGCTGATGAAACTTGTTATTCCAGCATAAATTCTTGTTTAGTTTTGAAGTTTTTAAAGAAAAATGTGTGTTTCCATTGGAAATTTTGAAGTTAGTGCTATTATAAATATGTATACCACCCCTTTTGAAAATTTTAAATATGAAATCTTTTACTAGGTCTTATTTCCTGAAAATTGGTACCTTTTGTTTTAATACGCGATAAACGACGGCAAAGTAATTTCTGTGCGGAAGTTTTTTTGTGACTGTACAAACCATTGATGCAATGACTAGTTAGATGTACATTACGGTGTGGTAATACCAGAAACCATCAGTTGCAGCTAATTTATTTCCGTCTCTTCAAATTGCTTTTTCTTACAATATGATTCGACATTTTCGCTCGAAATCGCTACTGACACGGCACTTTTATTTTTGGTCCATTTAATTTATTTTTTAACATCAGTTTCCCCACTATTTATCGTAGACTTGGAATTCTTAAATGCACAACTAGGGAATTTTCGAGTGAAATTACCCTGAAGGTTTTATACTACGCTCATGTACGATCCAGTCTGGAATATTGTAGCATTATTTGGGATCCTAATTACCGTAATAAAATTGAAATTATTGAGCGAATTCAAAACAACTTCTTGCGATATTTGCTTTACAAGAAAAATGGAATTTACTTACAAGATATATCTTCTTCCTGTCTACGTGATATGTGTAATGCAACTTGTTTGTGTTCCAGACGAGATGTTTCCTGTGTTCTTTTCTTTTACAGGGTAATTAATGGTTCGATCGATTGTGCTGATATACTGAGCGCTATAAATTTCGCTGTGTCTGCCAGATCTTTGAGGAACCAGGGTTCTTTTCCTAATGTTTATTCCAGATTTAATTATATTGACAGGTTCTCATTGTATAAATTTTATAAGACTTTTAACAAGATCTCTGGTTAACTGGATATTTATCATATGTCTAATACTGTTTTTAAATCGAATTGTTTTCAACTTTTAAATACATGACCTGATTTCTTTTACGTTTCTTACACTTGTCTATACATATTAAGATTTTTATACGTTGATTTAGTGTTTGTGTGTGTTTGACTTTTTGACTCTTGCTTTTTTATGGTTTTTTGATTTGGTGTTCTAAATTATTTTTAAAGATTGTGTGTTTTTTTATAATTTTAATGTGACGGTATGCAACATGGACTTTTGGAGTCACAGTGTATTTTGTATTTTTAGTGCTTTTGTAATTGCGTGTTTCCATTTTAAAACATTGATGTGTTTAAATATTTATAATTGATGAGGTTTAGAGCTTTGAACTGTTGTATTCTCTGCAGTTACTTTTTTTTTTCATTGTGTTTTAATTCTCTTTGTGGATTGTGTTTTTTGTATATTTTCGATCATGCACTCTGTAAATGGAGTCATCTCTGTAGTGTGCTTTCTTTCTTTGAATAAATAAATATATATTTAAATCGAAAATGCACTCCTACGTTTTACATATTCATTTTCACTGTTTAAGTTGCTGGTACTTGCTTTAATGAATGGATATTTTGATTTTAACTCCTTATTAAAACTCATTTTCGAACTTCCGCGACACGGTAAATAAAAAATTTATCTTTTTATTTGAAAATATCGTACATTGAATCAACATACGCGGCAGCAGAGAAGTATAACTCACAAATCCTGCTGCACGGCGGCGCGAACGTCTGGAGCGATAGTTGATATGTTTTTGAATCGAGACTGCTGGAAATTAAGTTCATGAAATACTGCTCTATAAAATGTTGAATATTTGACATTGTGATGAACTAATTTTATTTTGTATTCCCAAAGCAGTATATATTTGTGTACTGAATCGGAAAAATAATACAGGGTGAATCCTTTTCCTACTTGACTCTACGTATTTTTAAAGATTATCTTTATTATTTTATGATTATTTTTTTATCTTTATTATTTATTCAAAATACTATGAGAATGATTGCCATATATAAAAAAATTCAATATGCGAAAATTCTGTTTTTGTTGATAATTTTTGAAACCCTTTCCTTGAACAACTATATATCATGAAATATTCTTCTTATTAACTACTTATTGAGTTTTATCCATGACAAATTTACTCGCCTTTAAAACTGTGTGAGACGTTTGCTCTTAAAAATACAATTTATAAAATTTTCAAGAAAAATAAACCCGACGAAACATTATTATTGCGCACCGTTTTAAGACATTTATGAGTTTTGAAAGTCTATATGTCAGTCACTTTTTAAGTTATTGAGCTTATTTTTGGCCCAAAATATAGAAAATTTATACTAGTATTAAGTTATATTTTAATCCCTTTTGTAAAACCAAACTTTTGTAAAACTAATCCGTACGTTGACATTTTGAAAAAACATACAAGAGGCCAAAAAGTTTATTGTTTCGATCGACTTTAGAACTGCGGACACCAATAATAAGTTGAAATACTTTTTTCTTACTCTTTAATAGTAGAGGAGACTCCTCCTCAATAACTTTTTAAAATATTCGACGCATCCTCTTAAGTTATATTAATACTCTTATATCCCCTTCCTAATCAAAATCTACATCGTTCTGCAGTTGCTACGAAACTTTTGTTAGTTTGTTATTGTTTGCCAAGCTGTTGCAACTTTTACATATTCGAACTGATTTTACTACTCAATTTTTGACTTTTATTTGAACTTAATCGAATTGTATTGTTTCACATGGAATGGCAAAGATTAAATCCATTGCCAATTCGTCTAAACCAAAACCACGGCGAAGTAGCGAAACCATAACCATAAATATGCAGATACATAATTTTATTCCCATATATATTAATGGCATCTCATTTAACATGCAGGGTGGTCATAAATTATTGGATCCATTTCAGAAATTTATAAAAAAAACTAATATTGTTACAAATGCGCTTTTTTCAATGAGAGAACAAATGAAAAAGGTTTTTTTCAGATGGTGGCGCACCATTACGGCGTTCTAAATTTACTGCAACAAGATATTTTCATAAGCAATGACGACCGAGCAGTACAAACGGATGGGCCTTTTCTGGTTTCCTTTTATACTTTTTCTTGAATATCTCAAAATCTATTCAACTATCGAATCACAATTGATCTAACAAATTAAAGAGCGAAACATTCCCTGCAAATACGTGTGCTTATTTTTCTACAAGCTTTAATAGCTTCGCAGACAATGATTCTCAAAAATGGGAGATTTCCAAAAATTTACGACCGCCATGACCACCATAAAGCCTCGTTGCCTTTCTGGAAAAAAGACTTTTTAAAATGCGCTCTTTTTAAAAAAAAACGTTGTTGAAATATTATTAGGTTTTTCTTCATTAATTTTTGAAATCGGTCCAATACTTTATGACTGCCTGTATATAAAATTTAAGTGGCAGTGTTTCTATTCCATGTGATGCATTTAATTATAATTAGTATTACTCTGTCATTAAATATAGTGATGATAAATATATCATCGAAATTAATTATGTATATATTGTATTCAGACTTGTTTAGAGAAATTTTATTTAAGAATAGAGAATTCCCCTATTCCAATCCATTTTTACTCTCATACCATATTATTCTGTAAAGTAATTTTTTCTCAGACAATCGTTTTTTAATTTTATACTGAAATTGAATGTCAATTCAAACACCATTTAAGGAAAAAACTTTCATTTGCGTGTTTGCTGTGCAATTTTAAACGATCGAATGTATTATACAGATGACACTGTAAGATTGGTCATTGCTTGGAGTTTTATGATTATAGTTTTCACTTTTCTCAATTTAATGTGGGTTGGAAACTTAGTAGCAATACTGCATGTTTATATAAAAAGAAGTATTGATGTCAGTTTACGAACACGGCAAATTTATATCGGAATATTATCTATTTAAATCTGGTCTTTTGACCGGTTTGGTACATTTGGTGGTAAAACAGATAAATAATAAATTAAATTGTGATTAGCATTATAATTCTATTATATAAAGAGAGTGCGAATTTTTAAGTAAATAATAAATAAAATTGAACTCAGATTGTACGTAAAGTGTAATTAACCAATAGAAAAATAGTTAATGTATACTGCGTTTTGATATGAAATTCCTGAAGTGTTCACAAAACCAACCTATAGAATCTTAATGGCGAGAGACAATTGTTCGAAGGAGTGCATGGATTTTGAGATCCTGTACCTCCATAGGAGGTAGAAGATCCTAGCATAGCACAGTTATTAAGTGTAATGCATGAAACATGAAGCAGACTAATTTTCTTCTTCGTAAAATTTAGATTCTTTTGTGATTTCATATATTTATCCGTGTAAACCGAAAAAGCGCAATATATTTTTCGTGTGAACCGAAATCTAACTAAACTGTAATCTAAAACACTGCGTTATGAATTTCAGAATCCGTGGTGAATCTTTTAGAACTCGCAGGGGGGTTTAAGTTACGTCACAGCACAGTTAAAAGTTAGTGGAGGATTTCTCGGAGGCAGTGGCGTACCTACATAAAATGGCGCCCAAGGCAAATACCGAAATTGCGCCTCCCAACTCTTTTTTCCTTTTGAAATGTGATCCTAATTTTCTTTTCGGAAACTTTATGCAGGGGAGTGCAAAGATTAAAAGTGACAATAAACTTAAAAATATCATATAAAGCATTATTGAGTTGATAGGACTTACATATTAAAAATGTTTTAACAAAATATCGCTAAATTGTCATAGATCATTTGGTGCATTCTAAGTTTAAGCCCTTAAATATGTTCGAAATACGAATATCAAAGTTTTTTGCAAAACACTTTTGATCTATTAGAAATATTTAACTAAAAGTTACATTCGATTTATATCGTATTTGAAAAATAATATAAAATGTATACAAATCTTTTAATCAATAAAAAAAAACCCACACACATACGAATACGAATGAAAAAATAATGTACATGACTTTTCCCCATAGACACAGTATAAAAACTCTAAACATTGAATTGAATCTTTTGCTAACACAGATAAAATCATACGTAAACTTTTGTGACAAATATATTTAATAATATTCATAATATAATTCATCATATAATTTAATACATATTTCTTTATAAATTGCAAAGTTTAATAATGTTTTATCTAGCACCTTAGGACAAAGTTAAAATTCATTGCATAAAATTAGGGGATACGCTATTGCAGGGGGAAAATGCCGATTAAATCAAGAATTAAAATTATAACGTTATTAATTTGTCGTCTATGACATGTAATATTGCACTTACTTATTATTTTTATAGACATCATTTATGTGTATGAAAAAACGATAGAATACTTCTGAAAAATTTTGAAGGCTTTAGAGTATCTAGCTATTAATGAAGCAAAATTTTTATAATTACAATATTTTTGTTCTTAAATGCTTGTACATGCACTAAACATAAGGATTACAAACAAAAATAACTGCCATATAATAAATTAAATTATAAATTAGCATTATGTTCCTATTCTGTAAAGAGAGTGCGAATTTTGAAGTAAATATTAATTAAAATTGAACAGACACTGTACTGAAAGGGTAATTAATAAATAGAAAAAAAGAGTTAATGTATACTGCGTTTTTATATCAATTCCTCTAAGTATTCACATAACTAACCTTTGGAATTTTAACGACGAGGGACAATTGTTTGACGAAGTTCTTGGATTTTCAGATCCTCTGATTCCATAGCAGGTACAAGATCGTAGAATAGCCCAGTTATTTAGTGCGATACATGAAACAAGAAGCAGATTAATTTTCTGCTTCGAAAATTTCAGATTTTTTTTGTGCTTTCATGTATTTATTTGTGTAAACCGAAACTGCTCACGATTTTTGCCATGTAAACCGAAATCTAACTAAACTGTAATATAAAATACTATGTGATTTATTTTGGAATCCGTAGTGCATCTTTTAGAACTCGCGGGGGGGGGGGGGGGATTACGTCACAGCACAGTTAAAAGTTAGAGGAGCATTTCACGGAGGCAGTGGCTTTCCTACATAAAATGGCACCCAAGGCAAATACTGAAACTGCGCCTCCTCTTTTTTCTTTTGAAATGTGATGCTCATTTTCTTTTCGGAAACTTTATGCTTATACTTTATGAAAAAATTAAAAGTGCAAATAAATTAAAAAATAATATATAAAACATTTTTGAGTTGATAGGATTTACAGATTACAAATTCTTTTAAAAAATTACGCTAAATTCTCACAGAAAATTTCGAGCTTTCAAAATTTAATTCTTTAAATATGGATGAAATAAGAAAATCACAATTTTTTTATAAGAATCATTTGATATATTTAAAAAATATAAATAAAAGGTGCATTCCATTTATCTCGTAATTGAAAAATAATATAAAATGTGTACAAATCTCTTAATTAATCGGAAAAAAACCCCACATACATACGAATAAAAAAGAAAAAGATTATATGCATTACTTTTGTGCCTACAGAAAGTATATAAAAACTCAGAACATTGAAGTAAATCTTTTGCAACCACAGATAAAATCATACTATTGCAAGGAAAAAAATGCTGATTCAAACAAGAATTAAAATAATAACGTTAATAATTTGTCTATGACGTGTAAAATCGCATTTCCTTATTATTTTTGTAGACATCATTTATGTGCATAAAAAATACGATACATTATTTCTGAAAATTTTTGAAGGCTTTAGAGTTCGAAATGTTATAAATTAACCTTTTGCTACCTTTTAATGAATCAAAAGGATTTATAATTACAGTACTTTGGTATTAAAATGTTTGTACACGTACTAAACATAAGGATTACAAACAAAAAATGACTGCCATATCAACCTAAAATGAACAACAATTTTAGGATGAGTATTGGTAATTTAATGATTAGATAGTCAAGGCAAATTTCATTGCGTTTGTTAACAATAAAAATATTTGGTGACAATAGCGTAACTCAAAAAGGAAATTAAACACTTCACATTGTGCAGGAATTGAATTTCTTTTTTATGTATTTTTTCTCGTTAATTATTAAAGAAATTTCCTTCATATATCTTGATTTCAACGTCAATATGGACGGATAATTTTCATCAGCAATTGCAAAACTTTCTGTGGTCTTTTCTTTCTCTTTCAGTATTTATTATTTGTTTGCGTTTGGCAGAATAACTGCATTTCGTTTTGCGAAAAAAAATTTAAAATAAACACTATAGCGTTTTTTTTTACACGAATTATGCAAATATTCAGTACTCAAAACAATTGGAACATAATAAACTTACGTCTTTTAAAGCTGCTTTGCTGTTACACTAAGCAAGAAGAATGAAAGCATATTTTAAGTTTTTCTCTATTTGCTTAATGGTGATTTAAACTGAAATGAAACTTTGGTAAACATTTATCACCAACTACAGATAAAACTGATATCCAGTCAATATGAAAAGGCATACAGTGAGAAACCATCAGAAACCCAGCAGATATAGACATATATAGAGTGTGTTTACACATTTTTAGAACGATTTCAGGGCCGTTTTAATTAATGTCTAAAATGTAATGACTATTTTTTTAAATCTTTGATCTGATAGCCGTTTTTCTGTACTATTAGTCTGCATCATTATTTCAATGATAGAAGGGCTTTTCGTAAAATTTCCATGGATATTGATTTCCATTCCGCTTCCACTACTTTCCAGAGTTCATAAATCGTGGTAGATGCGCGCTTAAACAGAGCTCTTGTCAACAGAATAAAGGCAAAATAGTCCATAGATGAAACGTCGGGGGACATCACAGGAATATGTTGGAAAGGTATATATGCAATAACTGCATCAGTCTTCATTTTTTCAAGGAATACAGAGGTACTTTTCGAAGTATGACTTGTAGCTTTCTCTTGAGAAGTTTCATTCTTTGAAAGTCATTGGGATAAAGAAATGGAATTTCCTTTCCATCGGTAAATATTGGATGGAAAACTTTCTCTTTATAGTACGTTGAGTTGATTTTAAAATTTTTTTCCACTCTTCTTATTTTTAATTCCCTATTGTAGGAGAACCCTGAGACAATTATTAAAATCCCTTATTGATACTTTCTATGTATTGACGGAACCAGGTTTGAACATTTTTCTCCCTTCGTTTTCGAAGTTTTATAGGCTTATTTTTGTTGCTGTCATTTAGGGAAACCCGTGCTTCTTCAAGGGTCACAATTTATCTCATGTTAACTTGTTTTCATACATTGTTCTACAAACTGTTCTGCGTTGAGCCACATGCTCGGCAAAAGCTGGTGGATATTATGTTTTTTAGCTTTTAAAGTTGTAAATCGTTATTTATTATTTTATTTATTGTTGTTACAGATGTATTTAAAGAATTTGCAATTGATTTCTGCGTCAGCGGATTTTTTATTGTTAATAGAGATTTTACTTTAGAAATGTATGACATAGTAAGTATCTTCTTGGGGTATTCGTTTGGAGTCGTCTTTCCATGTAGAAGTAATGATTGACAGTTTTTCCCTTACCAATTAATAACGCTGCTTATTTTGCAAATAGAAATTTTCATACATTAATTTCACAACGTTTTTGAATAATGGAATAGGAATATTTCTATCTGTAAAGAGCAAAAACATATCCTTCAATCCACACTATGTTTACATGTGACGTTTAGAAAGAAGAATAAATTTAAAAGTAGCAGACTATATTTATCATTTCAAATAATAAGCTGTGACCAGGAATTTTTATTCCAAAACATTTGCTATTTTAAAATTCTTCAACGAAATCGTTCTAAAAGTGTGAAAATTGACGTAAAGAATAATATTTTATGATTTTGATTGCATAAATGTACTACTGAAAAAAGTACTGATTCTAAATTTTTATACAATCCCCCGGCTCACATGAAATACAGTATTTTTAAGAAACTAACATATTAAACATAAAAAGTATCACTTTTTTGCGACTGAAACAGGCTGATTTATTAATATTTGAATATCGCTGATACTATTTTAGAGCCACAAAGAATATGATCCTCCAATCAACCTGCAGGGCTGTCTTGATGCGGCAGCTGAATGGTTTTAAAATTATGGAATTCTAAGCTCTATAGAGTTTACATACAATTATTCCTAGATCATCAATGAAAACAGGGATAAATTTGAACATACAATTTTCTTATCGACGAAAATGAAAGGTGTGGCTGAAGAGTTAAATAAGGAAATAATTGAAAGAGTTAGATTATACTAACTGAAACGAAACTGCCTTAATCTTTAGGGGTTAAGTTAGTAAACACTATTATTTATTTGAAAATTGATATACCCCTTAAATTTTTTAGCGGGATCCTTTAATTTATTGATAGCGTTATTTGCAGGTACTGTACCTGCGGATAAAAGTTGTTTTCAGGTGCAGTACTTGCGGATAAAACGTTATACAAGGCGCAAATATCTTGAAAGATAACGTTAGTCAAGCAGTATCGAGCGTGGTCAGTACTCGCGAGGATGACTGCCTGAGGAACTTTGCGTGTGCTGTAGGCTTCCTTTTTCAGTTATTGACTCTTAGACTTGGTTAGTTTACCATATCAAGTGGAAATAGTTTCAACGGGTAAAATATAGGCGGATAAAGTGTTATTTAGTGTTTAAGAATAAATAATGAATTGTTGTGAATTTTTTCTTTAATTCTTATAATTTAAAAAAGATTTTTAAACATAATTCTAGACATTATTTCTCATTGCTAAACTTACATTCAAGAGGTTTCCTTCTTTCTACAAATATTTAATTGTTTTAATACTCTATTAAGAGCTGAGGTAAAGAGATGCTGTTTATTACTGAATGCTACCTATTTTTGGATAAAGGAATTAACAGGTACTGTATCTTTGGATAAAACGTTATTTATTAGTGCACACTAAGTTCAATTTATTTTTCATCTATAGCAGTAACTGAAGAGACCTGGAAGCCAATATTCATACAATTTTAAATTTAAATCGCATTCAAGCAATGAGTAGCGAAAAGGGACTGAGAAAGCAATTATTTAAAATATGCCTGAAAATTATCAAGGCTTAAAAAAAAGAGCAAAATCAATTAAAATATTGAATTCATAGACATCGTTTTTAAACATAATTAGTTAAAATTCAAGTTCTCAAACAGATTGTTTAAGTAGTTGCGAACACAAAAATTTGCTATCACCCTGTAGTCCGGATTTAACCCATGACTTTTCCGATGACAGTCGCTCTACGAGCGTGCCGCTCGGCCTTGAGAGAGGTACGTTTATTTTATTTACTTTCTTTAGCCCCTCACGTTTTGTTAAGATTTTTAACGACGGCTAATTCTGGATTTTCTGCAATTAAGATTTGCACTTTTTAAATGGGGTTATAGCAGATTTAAAATATTAGCTTGGGGTTACGTCAACTGCTAAGAAGTTTAATATTTTGTAAGACATCTTTCAGGTCTTTGAGCTCATCAGGATCGGAAATTTGATTTTCATAGATAATTTTCCATGAGGTTTAAATTTACGACTGAAAAATCAGTAAATATATTTTCTCTACCAAATTCGACAAATGATTTAGGAAGCTGTCAAAACCAAATTAAATGTGAAACCAAAACTTCGCTTATCTTGGATGAGGATGAAGTATTTAAATTTCTTGACCAGTTGGGTCGTTTTTTCTTCTAAGAATTCTTTTAAAAAAGGAATAAAAAATTTTTAAAATATTTTAAAGCTAACACTATTACTGAACCTTCAGAAATAATTCACCATAGTAAAATTTGAATATATTAAACATCAGTATGAATTTGAAACCTCAAGATGACACCATATCACTTGCCCCAGCCAGCCACGACTCCGGGGTAAGATGATCCACTACTAACATGAAGCGACTATCACAAAACATTCTTCTATATTATTATACTTTAGTAATTTATGTAACGTAGTTGTATTATTATAAACATTATGTGTATTATACACAAATTTTAAACATTTTTATTCAATAGAAACTGAGATAAAAATTTTATTGTCATCATCAAATAATATTGTGCAATCATAATCAAAATTGAGTACGCATGGTTTTTCATAACAAGTACCTTGCATAATAAATCTGGTACAGTTCCATCCCACATATTCAGAGATATTTCTATAACGCACATCCTGATAAACCCTGTATAGTAGCGCGGGCCATCGTCCCCCATGCGAAATGGACCAACTAGTCCCATATCGCCATTTTTGTTTCTCACGAGTGTAGTGATTTATTCCGAAAGCATTTCGATCAGCAAACAAGCCCTAAAGAAAAATTGAAGAATTATCTTTCTGAATATTATTTTCAAAAATGTAAATTATAATTTATAAGCAAAGGAAAAAACGATTATTCTTAAGTGAGGAAATTTACTCAGCTTAGCAAAAATTAAAAAATTCTAGCTGGTTCTTTAATGAACGATACTTCTTTAATGACTCTGATGTGGAAGAAGGAAATCGGCATTATACACGCTTGTCTGGGCGCTGCTGCCGTTTATCACACGCATGCAAAAATCCTCTGTATGTTGTCCTCCATAGTTTACATCGGCAAGTCAAGAATAATACCGGCTTTGAGTCGTCTTAACAATTATTCATTTTTGGTAAATATGGAGAAATCGCGAAAATTAATGTAACATTGAAGTTTTCATATTTCATGTGTAACAAATGGTAATAACACTAATTTTCATTTACCAGCCGAGAAATAAAACTCCAGGCTTTATATAAAAGAAACATTCATTTCGCCTTATAATTCTAGTATATGTAAATTTTAAAAATTTTATATAGAAACTTTTTCAATATTAAAAGTGGTAATTTTTTTTTACAAATTTTCAAATCTTAATTCCTATCTATGCAGAAGATGGTATCTCATTTTAAATGAACTTTATTTATTCCCGTTCATAAAGCTATCTAAATACTTTATTTTTACCAAATATAAATACAGAGTGTAAAACAATCCGTAGACATTTCGAAAAACCCTAAAATACAAGCCGATTTTAAAATGGTACACTTCACGCACATTGTTTGGGTTTTTTTCTTGGCAAAGAAAAAAAATTAGTATAAAAACTTTCCTTCATGCGGCACAATAAGGAGCAACTACCCAAAAGAAATCCAACACTGTGATTAATAAACCTGCAGTACCCAACAATTCAATTTACAATTACATTATTTGCATTCTAAGCAATTTCAGGGTCCTGTTCTTGCCCGAGGCTGCGGTATTTTTCACCAATCTCTATTACTCTACAAGAGAGACTGCCGCATTAGATTGAGCAAATGCTTCAGCGTTTGCAGGCAGAGTACGGCTTCTTGAAAAAATTTCGTCATCATCTTCTACATTCAAGTATTTTCACATGATCGTGTTATTATTACTGCTAATTAAGATTCTACGGTGCTATGTGCTTTATAAAGGCAGTTGAAAGCTATCGGGAGCATGTTTGTACTTGTCAAAGTAACATCGACGAAGGCTAGGTGATAAAGCAAAAAAGTTACTAGATTGTGCAACAGGTGAAAAAATTTTTTTTTTATTTCTAATGCCGTAATAAGGCGCAATTTCAAATACAAGCTTATGAAAATTGATGAGGGAAAATTTGTGTATGTTACAGATATCGCATCTAAATCTGTAGATGTATGTTGGATATTCAGAGATAGCTTCAAGTTCTATATGAAGGTGGCTCTAGCTCAGATGTTTTTAAATTAGAAATTGATAATTCTATAAATCTGGTAGAGAGGATCTCAAAAGGAGATACTTGTAAAGGGGGTCAGTAAGAAGAACGAAAATAGTCCACTACTGTTTTCTAGACATAGGAATAAGACTTCTTAAGCTTAAAGGCCATTGAAAAATACTGTAAAAATAAAAAAAGCTGTTTCATATTACAGGTGACTTTATTTTAAAACTATTTCGAACATAGTAGGAGATTAAACCCTCGAACATTTGATGGAGACATCAATCAAGAATGAGAGTGGGAGGGGAAAGAAACATTGTTAAAAAGTTAAGATTGTTTCGCACAGTTTACCGACCGTATCGAAAAAAGGAAAATAAATAAGCATACGACTTTTCGGGCTCTCGACCGTGGTCTGACAGTTTCCATGACGGGACGTCTTGGCCGTTACGGCTGTCAGAGGGTTCAAGACATCTTATGAAATAATTCTGCAAGATATGAAATTTTCACTCATTTTTGATTTTTAAAACATCTGATGATATGTTATAAAAATAGCTTTCTTAAGTAGAAAGAACAATGATTAATCCGATGGGAGTTTTGAAGAAACCGGTCTTCAGAAAGTTATGTTGCTGTTTTGAAATGGAAAGTTCAGGTATCAAATTTTTGAAAAAAAAGCCAACTATTTTGATTATTTTTATTTCGTTATTATTGTAAGAAGATATAAAGAATTTTTTGGCTTCATCGTATAAAAGCATTCTCATTTAGAGAGGATTTGCATTGAAAAAAATGTTGTCAAAAATATTAGGATGAAAACTCTGTTGCATTCATTCACAAGTGCTAAACTACGTTACCAATTACAATTACCGGTGTCTTATAAAATAAAATGTGTATCGATTCACTAAGACAATTCATAAATGAATATGAAGTAGTTATAGAAGAAATATTATATATTGATAAAGAAATGCAGAAATAAAGCGAAAAAAGGAAAAAAATGGAAGAAATCCTTATAATTTTATTTTGTCTCAACAAGCAATTCATCTTAATACCAAAGTTAATATTTCATTAAAACAGTTAATGTTGTTTTCATTTGATTACTTTCGCTCATAAAACAAAACTGAAGATTTTTAAACTGGGTTTTATAAAAAATCTTCAACAGAAGATGCAATTGAAAACAACAAATTGTACACTGATATAACAGAATCAGTTAATAAACATTCCATGCCTTCTCACTGCACATATACAAACAGCTACAACTGTAGTTCTGAATTAATCTGCTTATTTTGAAACAAGAATTACAATTAAAGAATTATAAATCTTAATAAAACATATTTACAGTCTGTAACATTCGCTATTTCTTAGTAAGAGGCATAGAAACTTTTACTCCTGAAGCAAATCACCTTTTAATATACATGGCAAGATACAGAAATATTAAGCCTCTGTGCGATTAGAATATGGGCTTCCATATGATGTGCATTTTCAAATATATCAGCATTTTCACATCAGACACAAGACTTATATATTTTATGCACATACGAGCTCGTTTCGTACCAAAATGACACTGATTTGTGAACTACAGTTTGAAACAACCTCGCCATTTTCCAACCACACCTCTTCATTTTTGACGTACACACTAAATGCTATCAACTAAAGAAGCATTCATATCGCCATGGTTCATAAAAAAACCTTTGAAGACAAAGCCGATACTAATAAAATTCGAAATTATTTCCTGACATAAAAGTTCTTTTCATTTTTTAAGCGGTCCAAAAGTTGTAAATGATCAAAATGCAAAGTAATTGAAAAATTTTCCAACATGGAAAAGCATAGCATCATTTGCTATCAAAAGAAGCATGCGTTTCTGAAATATTAACTGTAAGACTCTGAAATTCAATGCAGTTTTTATTCACGAAATAAAACTGTATCCATTAAGCTAACAAATAGCGCTGCATCCTAAAACTGAAAAAAAAGAAAGCGCAGTTCGGGTCCACGCGGTATATTCTTCGTGAAAACATCGGGATAAAACCATAAAACAAGTATTTCTTATTAACATGTAATTTAATTATCACTCTCTTCAATACAATATTTACAGAGTAGTATAATAGTTACAGAATAGATAAATCACAAGTTTATCGCATGTAGCAAAGTTCTGTGGCAGATCGTGATTTATTTATTCGGTAACCATTATTCTACTCTGTGTAAATATTGTATTAAAGAAAGTGATAATTAAATTACATAATAATTCGAAATACTTGTTTTATGATATCATTTTGACGTTTTCACGAAAAATCTACTTTGCGGAGCCGAACTGCGCCTTTCTTATGTTTTATTTGGAATAGATTTTGAAGGCGAATGCTACTTATAGTGAATGATAATATTGGATATTTTTTGAAATGTGTAAATATAATTAAAAATAGAACCGCAGAAACAGTTTTACTTCAGAG
>BGPR01020278.1:283-28070 GCA_013235015.1 Araneus ventricosus
GAGAACACTATTTTATTACCTTTTTAATTTATCGAAGACATTTATCTCAACATAGCACGATCAATTTATTGTCGTTATACCTCCTAGAGAGAAATTTCTTACGTATATATAAAGAATTTATTACTGAAATGTATAACTCTGGTTGATTCTCTATCATCTCGGTTTCTGTATATCTTGCCAAATAAAAGTTGTGGGGAGAAAGATATATTTTCTTCTTCCCGCGTTTCTAAACATTTGGTTTTATTCCACTTTTCTTGAATTGCATCCCCAGCAGAGTGCATTCAGGATATTCACAGTTATCAGTGTTATGAAGTCTTTTGAAAATATTTTCAGCAATGAAATTTCCGTAAAATATTAAATCTTTCCTTGGAAAAAATTAAATCAAAAGAAGATAAAATGAAATTCTATCTGGTCCTGAATCATCGCTGCAAAGTAAACTCTCTTCAATTTGTTTCTTACATTACAAGGACAAAACTATCTCAAATATTTCGGAATGAAACTTTTCTTTTTTTTGTGAAAAGCATACATATTGTTCGTTGCAGGATTCCTGAAAGGAAGCCATTAATGGTACCCAGGATAAAACAAAATAAATAGGATTTACTGTGCGATATTTTTTCTTAATGGAATGTATAAAGTATAAGCTTCTAGAACACTTATTCTATCTAAAAAATAAAAAAGAATCAAGCTTCAACATAAAATAGAAATATTATACAATATTTTACATGAGGAATTTAATCCAGATGTTTAGTTCGTTGGAAGGTTTTAAAATCATAACTTTTGAATATGGTCTTGATTATTATAGCTTCATGTTGGGTTAATAAATGCATTACTGTTTTCAAAAATAATAAGGCAGTTTCAATTCAAGCTATGATAAAATTTTGATACGTTTATAAAATCTAGATGCATTAATTTTTTGTACATTTGAAATGCATTCCTCAGAAAAAATATTGAAAAAGTGGAGTTTTTTCAACATATAATTTAAAAAAGAATCAATATTAATAATAATGATATATAATGTTATATAGGGGACCACGGTAAAGATTTCTGAATGGATTATTTTCAGTCTCATTGCTTTTCTACTTCTATCAATTTATTCGATATCATTATATCTCCACACTTAGAAAGTAAAAAAAATGTACAGTGAATTCATTCAGCGCCTCATTTCGTTATTTATATGGCGCTCGTGCTTTTGGCCTGACGTATTGTAATTTTCAAGACTTCAATGTAAGATCTAGTGGACTAACACTTAAGACATTTAGTCATCCTTGCTATGCATAACTACCTAAGACAATTGGTTTTCAAAATCTTCTTTATTTGTATCCACCTTGTTAATCCCAGAAAACAGCGATTTTTAAGATTTCCGATCAGGGCAAGATTTACAAAGTGTTGACGATTCGTCATCTTGACTTAAAGGATTTTACTCGTTTTCTTTTTTTTGAAGAATAATGAATTATTTTTGTATATTTTGTAATTTTCCTGAGCTACATCCACTGTCTATTCCATAACATGTTGCAAGGCGTGAGGTATAGATAATATTTTGATAAGCTACCTATGAAAGGATATTCAGAAAGACAAAACAGAAGTTGGAAGAAGAACATTTTAAGCAGCAAAGACAAGACTCTTGGCAGCATAAGAGGAGTTACAAAGAAACTGGAAGTTTGATTCTAAAAAAGCCTAAACTTCTGACACTCATGACATCAGATCAAAGTTTTCCAAAGAAAATTTAATACAGTGCCCCAGTGTGATAAAATCTGTTTTGACCCTCCATCAGAAGAGGAGTAGAGTGTTGCAAATGCCACATGGTGGCTCAGGACTACTAATCTCTGAATAAGGATGATTTGTGTCTAAATCTGCACATTAAAACACTGGTTTTGAGTTATTTTAATTTACTAAGAGCTTAAATTAAAGGAACAATTTCATTCCATACGAATCAAGGAAACTAAAAAGAACTTTGATTATATTTTTTAAAAAAAATTTCCTTAAGGTACAAATACAATAAAAGGTATATCTAATAATATTATAAAATAGAATTTCACAAAATCTGGAATTTATTAAAATTAATTTTAAATGTTAATATCACCATCTTCTTGCCCTGACTCCAGTATATATGTTTGTTTTTTATGATAACGAAATAGACTCCACAGTTCTCATTTCAGATCTCGAGTAGTCTGTGCTGTATTAATCATCCAAAAAAGCATCTGAAGAAATCAAAATTGACATTTTCAGAAAGGCAATTTAAATTTTATTTTATTATTACAAAAGAAAAAAAGAAATTTAAATTTTAAATATCTTTCCTACTTCTTTCTTCTGTAGTTATTTGTACTACACGTTTTCATGTGAATAAAAGTTTCCTTGAGATTTACGTATTATTTTTCCTTTCTGCTGAGTCTTAATTTTAAATAAATTATGGGTTCTTCCTGTAAGATTTTGAGCGGTGGGAAGAGATTTGACGTTTAAAACACATATGTTTTAAAAAATCACATATATCGAACGAAAGCAAAATTTCGGGGATAAGCATTTTATTTAACTAGAGAAGATTCTACAAGTCGAAAAACTTTTGAAGAATCGTTTACTATTTTTAGTTATATATATATATTTTTCTTTTGTAAAATATCATATTAGATAGAATATTTTTTCTTGCATAATAAGCATGATAATTAATACTCATCTTTAAATGTGCAATACTCAAAGTCTTCTTTAAATTTCCCATCGCAAAATCTGCAAAAGTTGTTTTCATAGCTTGTAAATCAAGAAAACTCAAAATACTGAAAGAACAGCTTATAATAGACCCTCCTGACACCTTACTTGAAAAACACTGAGTTATATTTCTAACAAGATTTTATCAAACGCAACCCTATTATCATAAAATACCCTTACAACATCTCTGTAATGATATTTTCTCCCTATATTCTGCGAATTCTGAATATCTAACAACAACGTAAAGATATCAAAATATCTTGAGTTTCAATAGGAACGTATTTTGAGGCGAGGATTAACTTTCATGAAGCTCTTTTGCTGTTGTAAATTGAGAGGCTTGTGGTAAATACAGGATATGTTTGCTGGACAGATTTTTTAAACGCTGAAAATAGTAAACCATTTTTCAAAACGACATGAAATGAAACTTGAATACATTTAAACTAATAATATTTATTTGTTGAAGCAAAATATACTTAAGAAATTTGCCTATAATTCACTTTTGAGTGCCATTAGAAAGAAAACTCACAAAAGGAAAAACTGTCTTGAAATATCTGATGCGAACCCACCAATGTTCCTAGAAAGAAACAATTTTCTGCTAGGGAAAATGGTTATTTTTGTAAGAAACAATATGTGGAACAAATTGTCTTTCAGAACACAAAATAAAAGTACTAAGCAAACACCTACGACTTTCCCCACGAAATGTTGATGTTCTTTACACCTCATTTGAAGAAATCTTTTTCCTTCATAAGCATAATTTTATAACTAAAGTTTATTCAGTCATTCTGATGGTGAGTCTTTAATTTACAGCGTTTTAAATTTATCTTCGTTTATAATCACCCCAGCAACAACATATGTAGATTCTGAGTGGTAGCTGAAAGAAACATGTCTGTATGAAAATACACTGAGAGGCTAGAAATCGCTTATGATTGTTTTACAGAAAACTGCTTAAATACTGTAACGAATTTGTCATGTGGTGTCCGTGAATGCAATCCACAAGGTGGATAAAAAATAAAACTCTTTATTTTAATAAGACTAAGCAAAGGGAGCGTAGCACAAGTATTAACACAGCACTGGTAAAATTCACAAATTAGAGACTACTCAATAATTCTCAACCCACTCAAAGATTTCTTGTTAGCTCGCCAGCTTGCTTGCTGATCAAATCTAACTCACTCTCTTGGTTTGAGAGCTTGCCTTTATACTTTTCAACATGGCGACTTCATTACGTAGGAAGTGACGTAATCTCTGAAAGTTCATGAAACTAGTAGAAATAGGTTGAAAGATCAAGGTTCTTTTAGAAAATTCCTTGTCACCTGCCACAATGCCAAATTTGGCGCTTAAGGTCGTCACATTTATCGCCAGTTTGTTCCCCAGATTACTTCAGGAACGACTTTATATCTTACAAATGACTTATTGTATTTTCTTGAAGATGGATAGTTAGGAGCCAAAATTATTTAACAATCATTTTTTCTTTAAGCATATTTTGGAAAAAATACTGTAATTCAGTTTTATGAATTTGTTTTATTTTGTGTGTCAAAAATAAGAGATGACAGACTGTTACCTTAAATAATTTCCGTAATAAAATTCTTAGAATATTTCCAATGTCTAAAAATTTTATAAGATTCAAAAGTTGAATTTAACTATTTAAAAAATAATGTTTGGTTTTCCTTTTTCTTTTTAAAATAATGATTTTCAGATGGTACTGATATCCTTTGTCTTTGTTTGGAAATTTTGCAAGAGAATATATTTATGTAATACAAGCTTCTTACAGAAACATTTCAAATATTTTGAATCATTTTGAATATAGCCCTTAGCCCTTAAATGGACTAGAATGGGATTCCTTGTTAGTTTAATTCGACTATCTCTGAGTGTTTCTTAGTTTCTTTTTGCTTTGAATGATTTGCTAAGTACGTCGAATGTTCATAGATTTCGTGATCTTTTTGTATTATAATAATACCACACTCTATGTACTCAGCAATAATACATTTTCCTTAAATATTTTCTCTGTACTACGCAACGCAAACTGTTCCTGAGTAAATATACAGAAAACATTTTGATATATTTCAATAACTTAATCCAGTTAACTTAATTGTAGGAGAAAAAAAAGAAAATCTTGTTATTAAATTGACTTATGATATTCAAAGAAAAAATTTTAGAAAAATACACTGCTACTTTCAGCCTAGTTCTTTTTTTCTCATTTATGCTATTTTATTTAATTAGCCTAATAAAAATATTAATATATTGTGAGAAAAATGCCGTGCTAACTCTTTGAAGAAATATTTTATTCCTTTTGCTCTTAAAATGACGGATATTAAATTTTGTATAAATATTAAATATAATTACTGCTCACAGATTCGGCTATTATATATAATACTGCTCAATCTTAATTGACCTAAATTATATGCTTTCAAAAACTTATTTATAAAGTAGTTAATTCAATACGATGGACGGAAAATTGCTGCAAATTTACTAAAATAGGATCTTTAATTTTTTTTCTGTTCTTTTTAATTTAAAAATTTTGCAATAGTTTTATCGACATTTAAGTCTCAAATTAGGCAAATGCTGCAATGTCTTATCAAGATTTGAGAGTGCAAAATATGCAGCATTTTTTTAAAAAATCTTACCTGTAATGTGAAGAATGCTGAAGTTAAATTTTATGGATTATGAAGAACCAAACATAACTTGAAAAGAATTAGAAATAATTACCGATATTTTTTAATAATCTATTGTTGTATATAACGAAATATCCATCGCATGCGGGTTTCGATATTTTACAACCTCGCAATTAATTTATATTAATGAAAATAACTATCGCCAAATATTCAATATTTGTTTTCAAGCCTATATGAATTTTAGCTCATTAATCACAGGGTTTTCAAATGTGCTAAAGTGTTACTATCTTAAGGAAAATTCAAAATACCACAGAATTTTAACCTCGCATCTTTGCTCTTTCAAATCCGGGGAACAACAGTGAACCACCTTCTTAATTTCTTTTCAATTCAATAAGAATTTTTTTGATTAAAACTTTTAAGATTTTTTTTATTCTAAGGTATGTTCCAGAGAGAAATTTTGTTCATGACTTTATTTGCTTGAAATGTGCTTTGAAGATCTATTTTATATCTCTTGCCACTTTAAATAGATATTTCTTGAAATTAAGTAATCAGCAATTGTTTGACTTTTAAAATTTAAGACGCAAAAAATACTCGCTAAAAATGATCTTTATAAATAATGATAAATAAATTGAATAAAAATACATTAAATTAAGAAACAATCATCAAATAACTTACACATTTCTAATGTCATAATATTTAAAATAAAGATTCCGATAAGAAATATTATTAGTTAAAAGGATTTTTCTGACTTTACATTGCAACTTGAAGCCTTATCTTTTAATCATATACATGTATGTATATATATATATATGGTATACATATATATATGATATATATTCTGTATGAGGATTATATATATATACAACCAAATATAATTAGTATATAATCATACAGAAATAAAGTAAACAAGAATTAAATCCTATATCAAAAAAGTCATTATTTGGAACAATACATCTTATTTAAATAAAAAATCTAATAAATTGAAATTACTAATAATACCATAAACAAAAAAAAAAAAAATCAAGTTTAAAACATTATATGTCAATAAGTGAGACTGCTGTTATTAAAAATAACAAATAGGCAAACCAAGTAAAATGGATTTCATCAATTAAAAAATAGTAAAATACTGTGACAAGCTTTAGCCAGGTTAAATTAATTTTTGCTGTGGGACAAACCATATATATTATATATATATATATATATATATATATATATATATATTTATTTATTTCAATAATTAAGTCAAAGAGAATGGAACAGTCAAATTTTCGTAAATAAACAGTTAAATACAATTCTGATATTTATATTATTTGTAATACTGGAGCAATGCTAGACTTTTAAATTGCATGTTTCAATTAACTTTAACAATTAAAAGTGCTGTTTCAGAATGAAGCGTTTAGAATTTAAAAAGGAAATTCGAGATTTAAGTATTGGGCTGGTGACACACGGCTTCTAAATTAAACTTCTATTTAAATGCCAAGATGATAGACACAGATTTAATTAAGTACTTCGTTCCCAAATGAATTTCCTTTAGGATGTACCTATGTTGAAAATTTTTCAAGTAGTGACAGAAACTTCCCTCTAATATGTTAGGAAAGAATTGGATGCAGAAACTTTAATTAAAAAGCGCACATTGAATGATTCGGTGCATGATTTTTTACACAGAAGCACCTACAGATGAAAAAAAGGCTTGTAATTCTCTACAAATATGGACGACTTTTCTTGTTTGTTTATTATGGATTCACAGACCGTTCTCTGGTAACCCTACGATTTAAGCAATCACAATGTCTAGTTGGATTCTGCATCAAGCACCAAGCTCGATGCAGTTATTTTCTTAGTACAGAAAACGTTGAATTCTGTGTAATTTCAGTTTTTTAATCCCTTTTATCTAAAACAGCTCTTTAAACGACTAAATTCCAAATGGAACGATTGCAATTAAGTAAATCGCTTGGTTAAAAATTTAATTGCCAGTGATTGTCTAAATCGCATGGTTAAAAATTTAGTCTCTAAACAAGTCTTGGAAGTCATCTAAAAAATCAATAACGATCAATTATGGCAGCCTTCTCACAAAATTAGGCTCTTCTTTTAAGAAAACATTTAGAGCTGCAGCAATAGGAAAATTAAATTAAATATTTTCAAATTACCCTTGAGTCATAACATTAAAAAACTCTACTTTAAACATTGATTAGCATCTTCAAACAGAGTGTTGATATTTTGAAGATTCCCATTGGCTTAGAATTACCGCCGGAAGTCGGTAGTTTGATGAAATTTCCACTTAATGCAATAAACAAGTCAGAAAACTCGCCCATATAATGCATATTTGTGTTATAACTAATAACGTAATTTATGTATATGCTTTACTGATAATATAATTTATTTGACATAATTACATTTATATTTACATATTCATTGTATTATTTTTCAAATATATCAAGTTTATACCGTTAAAACAATTCTTATTTACCTCTAAACCTAATATTGTTCTGAAAGCGTGGAGAATATAGGCTCCTGAAATTAGTATTTGATGTTAGGATCATATTGACCTGAAATTTAATGTGCATAGTAAATGCGAACAGAACAGCAAGGCTAACTGCAGAGTAATATTATTTACGTTGATGAGAAAATCGGTTTTCTTATGATATTATAAAGGCATTGCAGATCCAGATGAACATAGAAAATATTGCAACTATATACATAAAATGGAAATAGTTAGTATTTATTTTGCAAATTTAAGTTTTTATCCATTTTTCTCTTTATTAAAGATTCAGAAATGTAATCTAAAATTATAATGTTAATTTTATCTTCTTTTTATTTATTGGATTTGTTAAAGAAGACTTACTAAAATTTTTCTTATTTAACACTCTCACTACGACACCCGCCCCAGCCAGCTTGGTAGGTTCTATACGAGCCAGGCGGATTTTCGGGCGGGCAAGGGTCAAACTAGGGGTTTGGGTAGTAAAGCGAATTTTTCACAAGGGTTTCCTCGGGGAGGGGAAACGTCTGCTATTCATGGCTGACAGTGATGAATTGATTTCGCCTGCGGGAAGCTTCATATGTTTTCAGAAAGAATTACACGCTGAACTTTCAAAATAAGATTCTGAAATAATTTTACCCTGTTATATTTTTTACTAAATCTGCGTTTATTTGAATGAAAAAATATTAAAGCTAAGAATACAGTTTAAAAATTTAAATTTCTTAGAAATTCATTTATTAGAGTAAATTTTTTTTCGAATTTCTTGTAATGAAGACAAATATCATTTTGTACGTTAATAGATTAACAATGATTCCTTTAAAACGGGTTAACTTTTACTCCAGAAAATATAATTAAAATGATTTACTCATGAATATGTAATTTTTTGATTCACTGGGCTTGATTGAAGGATTCAAGATTTTAAATATAAACGAACAAAAACAAAACACTCGCAAGCTGTGCTAAATTTTAATAGTGATGTACTTGATTTTTAAAATTTCTTGTAATTTTTCTTCTCGATGACAAAAAAATACAACAGTTTTTATATTTTTATAACTTAATTATAAATTAATCGATTAACTGAACTAAATTTCAATTCCTTACAAGAGGTGTTTCATAATTGCAAATTTGTATTAAAAATTATTTCAAGATTACATAATATTTATAATAATGAATTAAAAAAGATCTATCAGTAAAGAATAATTAAAATAGAATGCTTTTTCCTTTATATACAACTAAAGAAAAGTGTACATTTAAAAATTGTTTTCATTAAATTTGTTTTTTCTTAAAACAATGCTGTAAATGTTTTGGTCAATAACGTGTTAAATAAAGACACTAAATTTTATTTCTAAGCGATAAGGAGTCATATTATAAAATCATATATCAGTGATTTAACTTCATTTTTTAGAAAAAGATAAGGATTCATGTTTTTCTACGTGACGTTTGAGGGACCAATAATTAAAACACATTCACTCTAAAAGCTTTCCGAACTGATTTAGGATTTGGAAAATTGGAAATTGTCGGAAACATTGTTTAGTCAATTCATTAAATTTTAGCCAATCTCAAAAATTAAAATTCATGAAAAAAATCAAAAACTTGACTGAATTTTTACCGGCCAAATAAGCATTTAGAAAAAAATAATAGCTTCGACTAAAATATTTTACCTAAACAATTTTAAAATATGGTAAAACCCACCGAATCTAACATAGTAGATTTACTACTTTCTGAGTTTGCTGCTTATATTGTTGATAAGTTACTTTATTTTATTTTCTTTTTATTTAATAAAAAATTCTTTTCTTATAAATTAGGTATTAAAAATACTAGTTGGAATTCAATTAATCACATAGACTTTAATCTTGAATCAACTATCGTGAGATATAATGAATAGTGTATCAGTTTTGTTAGTTAAATCCATTTACTAAATTCCATATATGTTATACTCTTATATACAAATCACTTACAGTACTCTCAATTTTCTAGTTTATCTTTTTTCGTACAAAGGAAATATAGACGTTCGCAATTCTATTTTATTTCTTGCAAACATTTGCGCTTTCCTCAAAAATAAATTCCCTTAAAATTGTTTATATTTCTCCCCTAGTCTAAGAAAGAAGCTTGTGTTTTTCATACAGAAACACATGTCTCTCTATGTGAAAAGAAGTCTGTTAACCTGTTGCATTGTCATTACAAAATGTACCATCAAATCAATCACCGAATGTCGCTATAAATAGCGTTAAAAATGACCAAGGAAAGAAAACGCTTCATCTGGCCTTTACAGTCTATTTCAGAATCATTTATCTAGTAAGGAGTGGTAAAATTACTGGAACATGTGTCAGAGAGATTTTGCTATAGAATTGGGAGCCTTGCTTTGTAAAGGAGCCTATTTTCTCTTGTTCAGCGTGGATTGAACAGGACACAACTGAATTCCTAAGGGGATGTTCAAAATATTCCCTTTTTATTCTTAGTCATTTCTGAAGGTTACCAGTTTAGGATGCAACAGGTTAATTTATCTCTCTTAAAAGGGATACCATTTTTGTGAAAAAGAATTGTGAAGAATTATAATCCAAAAGTTTATCAAATAGCTAGTAAAAGGAATATAAATAGCCATGACAAATTTCATTTCCTGACTAAGGTGCTACATATTATTTTATAATTAAATAAATTTCTTGAATATATTGAGCAAAATTACATTAAAAACAAAAATATTATAAACCCCTACTATCGGGGTAACAATTGAAAAAATCCCATTATGTTCTCCATCGAGGACTGTATCATTCAACCAGCGACCCCAGTCTCTAGCCCTGGGTCACGCTCCAGTGCGCTTTCGACCACCAACTGTGAGGAGAAAAGGGAAGAAGGCGGACGAGTCCATTTCACGAATCCATATGTCAACAAAACCTCCGTATACAAAGGTAGTAAGATTTTGAGGGCCGCTAGGAGTCAGAGGGTTAAGAAAGGTTTCTTCCTACATTATTTCAATTATTGGATACATTCAGGCCACAGAGGGAATATTATTTGACTATTAAGTCATTTCCTTGACAGAAAATTTATCCATTTTAGAACTCTGATGACGAGTGGCACTTTGAAAAAGTTTGCCATTCGAGTTCATTTTTTTCCATTTTATTTGTTTAATCTTAATGTGTTATAATTTTTATTGAAGCATGATTTTTATTGTTTGACTGTATCTTAATTGGTTAGATGATTATATACAATATTGTTAATGCAATAACTAGATGCTGCTGAGTTTCGCGCAAAAGGTTTATTGTTGTTGATATTGTTTACTTCTTCTGGTTCTTCTGTAATTTATTTATTGTATAATGAAAATATCTGAAAATGCAAACATATTTGCAATTTTAAAAAATTACGGAAGTTTCACATACATGAATCTCTTTGAAATCATTTTAGCTCATCATAAAATAAGTATTATCCACTCTATACGTGTAAACTAAGGCAAAGACAAAATATGTCGTTTTTTTATTCAAAGTACATTAACGGGCTAGCTTTTATAATAATAATAACATTATTTTTTTTAATTTTAGAGTGCACTAAATTCAGAATTTAGTTATTAGTAGAATGCAATTTAAATAATTGAACACTTTCTTTATATATAAAATTAAAATATCTTAATATTTGGATTTTATCTTTAATTTAATCCATTGGATTTTATCTTTAATTTTACCCATTGGATTTTATCTTTAATTTTATCCATTGGATTTTATCTTTAATTTTATCCATTGGATTTTATCTTTAATTTTATCCATTGGATTTTATCTTCATCATCAGTAAATAAAGAGTTTTCTTGTAAACGTATACGTGTTTAATGAGCATCTTGTTAATTTGGTAAGTCAAGAAAAGAGACCTATTTAAATGAATAATAAATAAAAATTCTGTTATGTGTGATTTCAACTCCAATATCTTGATGGGAAAAGAAAGATCGTTCACAGTGTCTTTGATATTATTTCAAGAGAAAATATATCTTCTGCGAAAAGCATAGTAGTGTTGAAAAATGGTGTCATCAGATTGGTCATTATTTACAACAATTGATATTTTACGAGATATAAGGACAAAAATTGAATTGATTATTTATTACATGCTCTATATAAAAATATTTGCTCATAAAATGTCTGTTGAACTGCGGTATCAGTTGTACTTTCAATTATCGTTATAAAAAGTTCTTTTTCTCTTACAAGATGCTGAAAATATATAAATTCTCAGCTAATCATCTCATAGATTAACGTAGGAAAATAGAAAGCAATATCAGAAAAAGAGAAAAAATTTGAAGAAACTTTCTTCTTCATCATAATTTTCAAAATCCTTCGTTTGCCTTTACTATTAGACTATAAACAAATACCAAATATCTTTACTTTTTTTAAAAATATTCCAAAAATACTTCGTCTAACTCTATCGATACGGGACCGTCCCATACGTCCCTTCAAGCAAAAGACGATAGCCGTCCAAAACGTCCGAATGTCACTCTAAAATTTCCATCCCCTTTCGTTTAGTGTGATTGATTTCACACCCGCTGCGCGTACTTTCTTCTTTAGAGTGGCTCTCCCAGATGTGTTTGGTGAAGATGGGAGTTTTCTTAGAATTCGGATTCAAACTGCCATTGTGGTTTTTGAGGGGGAAAGTGAATTTCCCTTATCTTTGATAGAGGAGCTCGGACGTTCCCGTTTTTTGAGGTCCCTTTTTTTCAATGGCCTTAGGAATCAAAGAGATAAATTGCCTTTTCTAAAAGTTAATAGATAAATTTTAAGCAAAATGGTCCATGTCTTGAGTTAAACGACTACTTAAATTTCGAAAGTTCATTAGAAATTTATTTTTACAAATAATTCTTATGTCTTTAAAAGTTTGCCGAAAGATTAACTTCTTTAAAACCGAGAAAGATAAATTGAAATATAAATAAAATATCCGTCTGAGCACAATGAAAGTCACCGATCAAATATTATTCTATTCTAAAGTAATTTTAGTAAAAGCAAGACTGTTTATCTTTTCTCACTATTACTTTGCTTGTCATTTATTGTTAATAAAAATTATATTTTTTCACAGGACATTTTAGTTTGTTACAACCTTTCAGTAGTGATGATTTATGGTTAATGTAGAGTCTATAGTGCCGACCTACTTCGTTCCTCTTAGGATCGCCAACTCTTTGCCGCCAAGAACGGAGATCAGAGAATATTTTTTTGGTTGCGAAATGATGTTTTTAACGAGTGGCATGCACGCATGAGCGGAAATTAATCTTTTCATTGGTCTTTGCACATCGAGCTATATTGCTCCTCGTTTCGATTGGACTGTTTTGTTCATATCTTTGATGTGATTGGTCGATTCATTAGAATTTAAATAAAGCACTTAGTTTGGAATTCTTCGGCTTAAATATCGATTCAGTACTGTGTATGCTATTCTGTGTGTTTCGTTTCTCAATGAATAAGCGAAGCTACGTGTATTGCGCTATGATGAAAGCGAAGCCGCTGTTAAAAAAAATTTGCCCGGTACACGCTGGAAATGCCGCAGGCATTGCGTGCGGAAATTCTTGTTTTCGGATTTTTATAAAAAAAAACAAGATTCGTAACATTCAATTAAAAAGCGTAGCTACTAGTTTCCCGCTATTCTGAAAGCGAAGCCGCTGATGTTTCTTAAGGTTAAACAAAAGAAAAAAATACCAGGTACACACTTGAAATGCCGTGCTCAATTTCTCATTTTCAGGTGACGCATGCACAAGAGAGCCATAAAAAGCGCACTGCTCATCCAAAACAGTATATGGCGATGGCAAATGAAATTGCATCACGAAAAAATGTGCAGGTGAGCACCGTAAACTCCAGGTTTATCTGATTTATAACCTGGTATATTTTCTTTTCTGCTACATATAACTTAAAATGGAAAATGAATAGTAGCTATAATGCTTGACATTTATAGATATCATAAAATTTTATTTTTTCTGAAGTCATCTTACTATTCAACCAAGCCTTTCTTCCGTTTTTGTTCGTTAAATTCCTTCTTATTTTTAACTTTCATGTTGGGAAAGACGCCATATATCCTATAAAGATACTATAAATGAATTGAAAGAAAATATTGATTGTCCTTATTAATCTGTAAAACATAGAAATAACTGAAAGGATGCCTTTAGAATTTTACTTTCATATATAATAACAGATTAATAGTCCTCATTATAGTATGAAAATTATAAATTTTTGATTTGTTCATTTTAGGCATATGTTTAAAATTGTTTAAACTGGATTTCAGATACACAATATAAGATTATGTTATTTCTATTACGTGTTTCGAGCAATTTTCCCATAAAAAACAAAAATTAGCTTCAGTATTTAACACTCATGATCATTTTCTACCTCATTTTCAGTTTCAACATATCATCGAAATTTTGGTAAGTATAGTGTTAACTGTAAACATTTTTCTGTTAATGAATCTTTATGTGAAGTGAATCTTGATAACGGTCTGCTATCGCTTGTTAAAAATAGTGCCTCAATAATAAATATGTAAAAAATGTAACAAGTATATTAAAAATTCAAAGTTGTGAGCGTATTCATTGTAACAAGCAAATTAAGTTGTTTCTGGTCACTTAAAGACAAGTTGAAGAGCTAAGTAAGAATAAATGCACTTTCGGATTCAGAAAACTTGATTTACAATTCATGTGTTATTGGGACTATAAGGGTCATATTTGAGAGGACTTTTAATGATGTCTCCCACTAATACGCATTAGGTATTTAACGTTACTATGACAAAGTGACATTTTATTTTAGAAACAATGTTGGATGCAAATCTAAACTGAAATTGAATTCCACAAGCTTATATCCCTAATTATCTCACTACAAAGATGACGTTTAACATTCACTTCGGTAACTTCCATATTATTCAATTAAGAATTTAAAACTGTTAAGAAAAAGGAATTAAAATATGCTAAATATTGATCATGGCAGTAGGGAGGAGACATATAAATGAACGATCTGGCATTCCAAAGAAAATAATAAAAATAATAAGCCAAATTAGTTATCAAAGCTGAATTACATCCTCATCAACTCATGAAAAGAATCGAGACTACTGCCAGAATCAATTCATAGAAAGCATGACTTAGCAATAAATGGGAAAATAATTTTTTTAATAAATATTTAATAAAATCCAAAGTATCAACGTTTCTACTTGAATTTGAAAAAGCTATTTATAATTAATAGGAAGGTCAAACCCGCTTGGATGAATGAGATGCAGCATAGTCATCAGGTAAGACAGAAAAGTCCGAAAGAATAATTTACTTTTGTGTGACAGGCAGCCTGTGTAGAATTTAGTTAGCAGAGGAGAAACTTCTCATGAAAATTAGAAACCATAAACCGTACTCTTCTTTTCAGACGACATTAACATGGGAAAATTTCAAGACATCGCATATGAACATTAAATTATAATTTTAAATCGAACATTTTTCTTTCTTCAATTTCAGAGGACTGATTTCTATAAGCAGCACAGAAAAATTACATTTATCTTTGTTCAACTATTGAAACCAAACTTAGGAAATGTGACTTCCTAGGATTATTCTAAAAATTTTAAGATGGCATAAAAATTACAAATGATGTACCTGCAATGCATGTTTCCACATTGTCCAAAAGGCATTACGATCAAATTAAAACCAATACTCAACAATGCAATGTTGGCTTTCTCTCATTCATTTCCAGTGATTAATGTGAACGATGAATATTCTTGTGGATACTCTTTTTCAAATGATACAAACACATATATTTCATAGTTCATTCGAATATGGACTGTGCAACAATCCTCAGAATAATTTTTGTTCACTCCATAAAGACAAATTTAAGTTTTGAAAATCCAGAGAGATTGAAAAAAGAAAATAAAATAAAAGAGAATTCATTTCATTATGAAATGCTTCTTATCACAGGCCAAAAAGATTTTTATTAAAAATACGGAATATCTTCGGTTATTTTTGTTCTACCGCAGTTCCTGTGATGGACATATTGTAAAACATTCAGTAACTTTAATCGACTAGAAGATGTAACTTTAAAATATAATTGAAATTTTTCTTTCCAAATATACCTTATCGGTATTTCTTTGGAATCTCCTTAAACTGATTGAAAAACAACTATTCTGACCACAGAAAATCGATATCAATACTTTTCAGAAGGATAAAAATGAAAAGGAGTTCCATACTTATTGGAAAAAATGCACTTCAGTAACTTGATTGAGATTTGCTGATTTCAAATATTTTGGATTCATATTGAATACGAATTTAATCGTAGAATAAAGAACTTTTTATGTATAGATTTGATGAAAACCAATTAGAGATGAAAACTAATTAAAAAGATGGCTGTTTTATACAATTAATTATTTAATACTTGCACTTGCTATTCAACTTTTAGATATGTTTTCTCAGAAAAATCTCATGCTTTTAGTTCACTTTAACTCTAAAAATTCTATGTAACCTGCAAACGGAGCTCACTGACTTGAAACCAGAAATTAATCTAATTCTTTACCTGCAAACAAGCTACAAATTCCAAAATATGAAGTATATATTTTTTCTTGTCTACGGAATATACTACTCAATCAATGGAATCTTAAGCATAGAATACGCTTGAGAAAAAGCAATTAAAAAAAACTATAAACCACAAGTGAGAAAAAAAGGGATAAAGCCGTTAAAAACAAACAAGTATTTCAATCCTTAAAAATATCATGGAATTAGAAACGGCGAGGCATAATAAGAAAAGTTGAGTCATGCACATGAAAGTGAAGGTTTCGGACGCTTCTTAACCCAAATTAATTTAAAGCATAGATTTTAAAAAAATCTATTCAATTCTGTTTAAAACACCAAGATTAAGTTAACTGTGAAGTAAAAATAAATTCGAGGGAAAACAAGTCTTTGGGGTTCTCTTTTTTTAATTTTTCTAGAAAAAATGTTTAAAAAAATCGAAAAAATTATTTTTTTAAAAACGTTTTTCTACATAAATATTAAAGATATTTAAATTATAGTAAAATATCAAAAAATAAAAATCTCTTTCTAATTCCTTGCATTACCTCACAAATAAATCAAATAATTTCAAAATGATGACATATTAATTTCAAAATCTGGCTCACTGCTGGTATATGCCTGTTGAAAACGGTTTAAGATTTTGGTAATACCTATTAGCTTCATAAAGATAGCAAAGAAGAAACGATGGAATGCATTAGGTTTAGCCCGGAAGTTAAAAACAACTGTCCAACAAACATAACATTAGGCGCTAACGGGTTAAACAGAGACGTTTTACGTATGTTTTGCGTTGAAGGTAAAAGAGGTTGCTTCTACGTCTTTTATGGATTCTGAAAACATTTTTTTTATCGCGTTAGTTTTTTCATTATTTGAAAAATAAGTTTCATTTAAAATATGAAGTGAACCCTGAACTTTAAAACTTAAATGTATCAACTCCAAACAATTTCCCTATGATTACGGAAACGTAATTGAAACATGATTGTGAAATTTCTATACGATCTAGAAATACTTTTGATGTAACTTTCCTGTATACCATCAAAGGAAATTGTTGAAGCAATTTTTAATTCGAAAAAGCTGTAGTTATTTTTCGGATGCACAAGAATTAATTTTTGTAAACATAAGTCTTTCAGAAACTATGTAGTCTAGAAATATTTATTTTATTATAAAATCCTAGTGATGGAGTACAAAATGCGAGAAAAGTATCATAGTTCGAAAGAGCAAACATAGGGCCAATTAATTTTCGTCCCCAAAGGGAAATTCCAGGAAAGAATTTGTTGTTTTTTAATATTTTAATATTGGAAACACCATCTTTCAATAACTAGAAAACAAGATTAATTTTTCCTTCCTTTTCCTCCTCAAAAGGAACGAAAATTTTAATCTACTTGATAGACTTTCAAAAGGTTTTATAAAATATGAATTGGCATTTTTTATTACTAACAAGAATATTTCAGTTATATACGCAATATGGTGCTCTATGAAACAATTGTGTCCGTTCTCTGTATATTATAGATATTTTACTTTGCACATAAAAGTTTCAATTTAGTTTTATTATGATTAGTTCCCTCTAATTAAAATTAGTTTCTCCTTAAAACGCAAGGTAATTTTTTATTAATTTTCTATGCCAAGCCAAATTGAACATCTTATAAAGCATTTTTGCATAGATAAAAGTTTTAGTGATTTCGAGTATTATTAAATTCTAGGCAAAATATAATAAACTGCTTATTAAGAATTTCAGAATATTGATTTTTTATTAATAATTTAAGGACAGTAAGAATTAGTTGAAATGTGTTTATAAAAAATCTATGGGGCATAGCATTTGCAAAAACCTTACAGCAAAATCCTTAAATTTATTAATAACTAATAATGTATATTCGTTTGCTTGGAACTTAATATATAGTAAGTAATACTAGGAGAATCTCGATATTTCATTATAAATTGTAACTTTTGTTAATTAAAAAATTTTTATTTATTTTTTTCTGTATTGAATATATTATGACAAAACATAACGTAAGCTTTAAGTTTTGGCATAGGTTTTATGCTGAGTTCCTAATTAGGTTGAAATAATAGCAATCTGAATCCGTAAAATATTTTTCATTTTGCTGACTGAAAGAAACACGATAATATCAGACTTGATATCATCAGTCGATGATATCAGACTTCATACTGATGCTAATTTTAAAAAATGAGATAATTTCTTGATGCATATTCCTCAAACGCAAATTTTAAGTCTTACAAATTGAACTGATAATATTTTTAAGCAGTTTATTTGATTCTAGTATTGGGAAGAAATTTTGAAATTTCTTGAATTTTAAAATCTAGGTTATTAAAAGAATATATAATGAAAATAAGCAATTGATATCAGTATTTAAGTGTCTGTATTTTAATAAGAGAGATAAGAAGGTCACTAAGCGATATGAGAGTTCCGGAATCCGTAGTAAATTGTTTCCAATTATGTCAAGAGATGGTAGAACAGTCCGACTGTAAGATGTTCATTACAATTTATGAAAAAAACAGTGGTACACATGCGCATCTATATTTGAAAATAGAAACTGTGCTGGAGTAGTGTACGCTAAAAGAGCAGAGTAGTGTTGTGTGTTTCTTGTGGGCGAAAGGACTTCTAACAAAGGATATTCAGAAGGAGATGTTTCCTGTTCACAGTGAGTATTGTTTATTCCGTCAATTTATCTACAATACCAGAAATTTTCTGAAAGGCGCTCAAAAATTGTTGAAGAAGAACCGCTATGTCGTTCTGTCGAGATTACAACACAAGAAATAGTGTGGAAGATTCATAAAATTATTCCAACTGACTGGCGAGTGGCAATAGACAGTATAACAACTGCAATAGGATGTTCATATGGTTTAGCCTGAAGCATCCTGCAGGATCGCTTGCATTTTCGGAAGGTCGTTCGGTTCGCTTAAATTGCATCTGGGAGGTAAGTGCAGACGCTCTAATTTAAAACGTGACTCAAATAGCACAAGACGTTGTGCAATATTGTTACGATATCTTCCCGATATTGTACGGCATTCAGAATACCGGACAACGTCGTAGAGATATCGCACAATATCTTGTGCTAATAGGGGAGGTACGTAAGTGGCTGCGACAGCAGTCCAAGGACTTTTGTATAGCATGTATTGAAAAAACTCATAAAGAGATGAGATTAATGTTTGAATGTAAACGGTGATTATGTAGAGAAATAAACATGCTTTTCAAGTAAATATCTTGGTTTCCTTCTTCTTATTGGTTTTTGAAAACTACTTACTGATTTGCTATCGTATTTTGAAATGGATATATATTCTCATTATCCAATTATTTTTCAGATTGTTCCGTTTGTGTTCACTCTTAATCTTTGGTGGAATAATATAGAAATCTATTAAAAATGAATAGATTTTAAAAAAAAAGGAATTAACCTTATTTTGTTGGTTGGCATTTTAGATACTTAATTCTTTTATTTTATTCGATTAGTCTTACATGGCGAATATATGGCAAAGCCTTTATTTTCAGTCTTATATCTCATTTACTGTATTGTAATTAGTAATTTAAACTGTCCATATCTCTGAAAAGTCCACACTCATTTAACACAGAAACATTTATTGAAGGGAGAGCCACCACCGACATGCCAGGCATGCAATACAATTTTATCTGTCCAACACATTTTAATTGAATGCTCAATTTTTAATAATTGTAGACTCAGGTGCTTTGGAAGCGCCCACCCTTTTTTGAAAGACTTACTTGGAGACATTCCACACCCAAACCTTTTTCAATTTATCAAGGACATTGGTTTTTGAAACTTAATTTAAAAATAATTTTAAATTTTTTTTTTGTTCAGGTCTAAGGACAGTCATTATTCGATGGGAAACGCAACGAAACTTTAAAAAGCTGGATTAAGACGAAAACAACCTTGCTTGGCGCAGCTTGGCCAATTTTGGCCCTTGCGCCATAAAAAGTCAGTCAGTCACTCACTCACCCTGAAAAGATTTGTGCATTTTTTTCATTCACAATAGAGATGATGCAATAATTTCATTGCAGAACAAACAAAAAAACAATAGGATAAACATGATGCTTACATGAATGAGTAAAAGGTAAATTGTGTTAAATATAATACAATTAACTTAAATATTGTGAATTTTTCATCCAAGATTTATTTTTATGCCACATTTTTAAGACATATTATTTTTCAAAAACATGCGACATTTTGGGAGGATTAAAGATGCATTTTTTAAACCTTTGTACCAAAAAAAAATTGAATAAATTTACTTAACTTTTATGAAAATACTTGCTTGCTCACAAAAAGATATGGACAAATGCCTTTTTTGGAACTGAATAAATAGATATTTTATGACGCTTTCAAAGGCGCTCATCATATGCCACATATTGGGTGGCAAAATAAATTCTAAAAATTGTAGTTTGTAATAGAACGTTAAAAGGAAAACCGACAAACATATTGCATTTTGTTAAAGATTTTGGAAGTAGTTTATAGTTATAATGTTTTAAGAGCGCAGAAATTATCAAGTTTTAGGAAGAATTTGTAATTTCAAAACAATTTAATAATCAGTCAATTTAAGCTTATAACAGCTCTAAATATTTAGAAGAATATACTAAAATTCTTATTTGCTTTTTCAAAAGGATTTTTGATATTACTTTGCATTTTTTATAAAATTGGTCTACATTATGTAAAGAATATGGTCTTCACGTAGAATTTGATATGAAAAATTATCATACATTAATTGACGCTTTGTTTTAATATTTTATCAATGTAAAAAGTCATAAGACGGATCTAAAGTACATTTCGTCAGTCAAAATCCGTTTCCGCAGGGATCAATATATTCACTTCGTTAAAATCCTATTACTCTCATCACATATCAACTTCCAGAGAATAAAAAATAACTAATTATGCCAAGTCGTTATAAAAACTCTTTTTGGCAAAAAAAGTTATAAATAGATGCAAAAAAGCGACAAGAAGAAAACAACAAATCTTCTATCATTAATTAAATTCTCACTGGCTGGGTCACTTTTATTCGTTAATTATTATTTTTTTCGAAACTGTGCTTCAAAGGCATAACTCTGCCGTTACTCCTATTAAAAATTAATTTTAAAAATAAAGGGTGTAATCAGTAATATTTTGTTTAAGATGCTTAAACTTTTTCTGTATCTTTGAAACATTTTCATTATACAAATTCATGGTTGCAAGTGCCCATGTTGTTTCTAGATATTGTAATTTACATTAAATTTTTTGGCAATTCGTACCTGAAGTTTGACCGCTGTTGATTGGTTAAAATAAACCATTGTAATGAAGCAAAGGCCGAGTTAATTATTTCATAACAGATTTTACAAGAAGTGTGTTAGCAATCTGTGGTAATTTATTTGTAAGCATTTTTAGAGAATTTTAGTTCATGGTTTAAAATTACAGGTCTTATATCCGTCTTACAAAGTTGGTCTTTGTAGAAATTTCGCCATACAGACGAATCTTTTATTTATATTGAATGTGACAAAACTATCACAACTTCTTTAATTGCATCCTTTATCTTCAAAATTTGAGCACTGAAATATCTTAAAATAATGAAAATGGAAACACAGCTTGATTTTCCAAGAAATGCATTACTTCCCTCTAAATAAATACTAGAAACGTTGATATGTGGTGTGTAGCAAAGAATTTTAATGCTGAAAAGTAAAGCTGTTAAATAAAATGCACGACAAAACAAGTACTGTGCAATGTCTCTTGGCAAATGCTACTTATTGCAACGATAGAGAATATACTGCAAATGAATAATGAACTGAATTAATAAACGAGAAATGAACTTTATAATTTTCCATAGTCCTTAATATTATTTTCTAGAAATGCTTAGCCTGAGAATGTTTTCATCATAAGTAGAAATAATTTCAGGTAGATTTCGATCATGATTAGAGCAATAATTGCAAGTTAACAGTATTTCTTGACAAGGGATATAACTAGGATGGGGCAGGCAGGGCACGTGCCCTGTGTGCCATTCCTTGATGTCCTAAAACTGAAGTTTTCGTTAGTGGAATTTCAGGAAATATACCAGATTCAAAGCATTTCTACAATACTCCTTTAAAAAATCACCAACATGGAAGGAAAAATGTTTTGATTACTTCAGTCTGAAAAGCAAATGTCATCGATTACTAGAAAGATTCTATGACGAGTAGTAAGGATAAAGAATTAAGGAACATGCAAAGTTTCGATAATAAATAATGATCTGTGTTTTCATGCTCTTAACATATCTCAAGGATATTTTTAAATATCGCATTTTCCGAAAGTCAGAGAATATTTAACCAATTGTTTTTATCGTTAAAATGTCACAATGGGAAAGAAATAATTTGCGTATGAAAGGACAGAATTTCTTTTCAAAAACCATTTTGAACCTGAAAAGAACCAATCCTAATTGCTCAACAATGATGGAATGCAATTTTTTCCTCTTAATCTAGAATACAGAATTATTAAAAAATCTATGGTTTTATTTTTACTTTTTTAATTTTATACCTCTGGCAAGTATTTTTTTATTTTTCTGAAATACTTCAAGAATTTAAGCACCAAAAATTAATTCTTTCGTTTTCTGAAGAGGGTTGTTTGTGAAACTAGGGTTGCTGAAGCAACCAAATTTTTCAAGAAATAAAGCAGATTTCTTTTAAATGTTAACAGTGTTGATGGCTTAGGGACTGTAAAAATTCCAGAATTTCTCACAAACTATTATAATTATCACGTAATTCATTTAGTGCTTCGTTCGACCATTCTGCAAAAACATAAGCTTCTGTGCATTTATTAGACCGTGTGAAGTTTTCACGAATTCCGTTCAGGGCATTTACTTTCCACTTTAGAAAAGTTTCCGATTTAACTAACCTTTCCGGATTCATAAAATTTTCAGAATATGAAATAAAGAAAGCAATACTTGTTCAATATATTATATAAGTATTTAAAAATCAGCCATGTTAATGTTATTTTTTTCATGTTAAGAAAAGGCTTTTAGTTTAGATGAACATGCTGTAATTACAATCTCTACAGCTCTCCACCAAGAAATTATAAAAAGCATAGGCAACTAATTTCAAAAAAGCAAATGTGGAGAAGTGAGATTTTAGATTTTATTTTGACCTCCCAATTTTAGTTTTTACTATGACCTGCATATTTAGCCATTTTCACTTTTCATGATAGCACTTTTCCTTTATATGAAAAAATTCCTATCATATAATTAAAAGCTGATGATTTCGGAAAAAATAAAAATCACAATGCATATTGTCTAGTTATAAAGAAATAAAGCACTATAGCTTTGCTACTGGACGTTTAACTCCCTTAATATTCTCTTTCGATATTAAGTTATTAGTTTGATAATAAAAAGCAATTGAAGAACTCATTATCATGATAAACATTCTTTCAACATTTCTGAAGATTGTCCAACTGATATGTTGTCCTAACATCCCGATTTGATGTTACTCGCTGGTTGCTATGGAGATTCTCATATTTTTTAGTCATGCCAAATCAACATAGTTTTAACCCTCCGAGCTGCGCAAACGTCTTTTTCCGTTTTGCATGTTCAGTTCGAAAGCAGAAAGTTCGTATTTATATCTATATTTTCTTAAACAATCATGGATAAAGTATTCTTAAAATTTTCGAGATATAATTAAATACAAAAAAGATCGAATCCTATACTTTAAAAGCTAAGTTTTCTAACATGCTAGCAAAAAGTTCAAAATAATTAGGCGCTCAGAAGGTTAAACTTTAATCTAAACTTTAGAGCTGAATTCCATGCAACACTAGTTTTTTTCAGTGAAAATTTGGCCTGAAATTTCTTATTTGAGTCATACACACGTTCCTAACAACTGTATAGAACTGAACAACTGTCCCAAAAGGTCGTTTATAAACTCTGCGTGCACGTGTGTCAGATCATGACGAACAAGTTTTATGCAGAAAGTTATATCCAGAACTAAAACCTGGAAGTGGTACAGGAACGTGAATAGCACGCAAAAAATGACGTCTATAGCGATATTATCATGATTTTATTAACAAAAAGAAAAATAATTATTCATATGAAGGAAACATTTATGACTACTTGATATAAAATGCTCAAAATTCTTTCCATATTCCACAATTCTTGCTCCAAAACATTGACCCATGGACTGAAAAACACATTCTCAAGAGGGCAGGTGTGCCCGCACTTATCATTAGAAATATGCGAGGCTACTTCGATTGGACCCTTCCTCATCGCTGGGAAAGCAGTGGCGAACTATTTAGTGACCACTAAGATCATTGAATAGTCAATGACCTGATCCTCAATGATTTCTTCTTGTGGGGATACACAACCGCTTATAGAGAGTCACAATGACTCTAGGCACGGGTACGTGTCGGTGATGTTATGTGGGGATACATGAAGTCCATGATATACGATGCATACATAACGTCGGGCATCCATCTCACCACCAGGATCCTGGAAGCGACGGCACGTGTACCTTACAAACAGGCAAATCTGAGACGTTTGAGTAATTGAAATAAATAAATATGCACTTAATTATGAAAAAATATAATAATGCACATAATAAATCGAATTCAAACATTTATTATGCGAAAAAAGCAAGGCAATACTAATATTCATTCTCTAATTTAAACAATTCAAATATAATTTCTATAAATAAGGGACTCATCACATAAAATATTTTTTTCTAAACTTCATTCCGTGTTTGCTTTGTTTTGTATTATTTCGATCAAAACTGGACAGAAACACAGATTTCTAAAATATTTTTCATGTTAGGAAATTAAATGCTTAAAAACTCTGTGCCTTTTGAAAAGTAAGCCCTTTTTTATAGGTTTTTCACATTCGGACTCAAATGTTTTGAAGAATTCTCATAATTAACTTAGTAAAACTAAGGGTTCGATTTTGGATACCTAAATTAGTTTTGGATAAAAAGTATTTCCTTAAAAATCTGCCAATTTTTTTGAAAAATATTGGATATATGCAATTTCTCTATGCTTTAAATTTTTTTCAAGCAATATTTTTTACTCGTTAATCTCTAATTATATTAAGCTTGTTTCTGTAATTATACAGGAAAATTTCAATAAATTAGAAATGAATGGTATTGATCTTCATCATTTTGTTAAAGACATGATTTCAGAAAATAAAAACTGAGAAAAATGTGTTTAGAGTGTTCAACACTTAAATATTCTAATAAAACCAGCTTTTACTTTCACTAAAATAACCTCATATTTCTAAATTAGAGTATAAAAGTTAATTAAAATTTTTTCCATACCATTGTTCAATATTAGTTCTAATTAAGTTTAGCCAAAATTACAAACATTTTAAAACAATTGGGCAAATTTTAATTTTTATATTTATTAAAACATTTCTAGACAATATATGTAGGACATTTGTCTTAATTATATTTAGCAAATACTTATTAATGCAGAGAAATAACTATTAGCCATTTAAATAAAATATATAAAAAATAAATCACCAAATAAAAGTTGTTTCTTGACAAACGAAAAGAATAAGAATAGGTTTAAAAAATTTATAAATATTTTAATCACAAATTCTTTTATAAGAATCAAAACTGTATTATAAAAAATAAATCCCTTTCGGCAAGTTTGAAGGCAAAGTTCGATTCCTTTACGTTAATGTTACGAAAGTAATGAAATATTACATATTGATCAATAGGGACATAGCTAATGACTTTATTGTTTCCACACATTGCAATATTTATGTGGTGCTTCTGTTTTCATGACATTTAATTCTTTACTATATCAAGGTTTTATCATTCTACTCAAAAGGTTATGCTAAATTTATTGGTCAGTACATTGTTCCAATTTTTCTTTATATTCCAACACAAAATCATTCAAAAGGTAGGAGTCATAAAGAAATGAGCATTCCAGCAGTGCAAATTTCCCCTAGATAACATTAAGTTAGCCTATCTGAAACCGTAACAAGAAATTGACACTTGACATGGATGAAATTTGAAGAGCCCATGTAACAAATAATTACTAATTGATAGAGAAAATTAGCTATCTCGGCTGTTTTTAAAAATCTCCCGTTTCAATTGATATTCTCAATATAATTAAAAAGCTTTTCAAATCATAAAAGGATTTTGTTTATTATAATTTCTATATAATAGTAGTTTTTGCATTAAAAATATTATACATGAAACCATTTTAATCCGGAGTAATGTCGAGTATATCATCTAACATACTGTTTAAAAAGTGGAAGCGAATGCGAGTGATGGGAACATTTCAATAAGGTGTCACTGTTTAAAACGTACTGTAATGTAACGTAAACGGGAAGGAGGCGGGTTGAAAATCACTTTTCGGTTTATAATTTCTAATCAATTGCAGCTATCAAAAAATATCGCGATATAAAAAAACTGTTCTTTGCGATAAAATGATAATTCACCTATTTGGAATTTCCTTTCTATCTTCAATCGTAAGGCAATTATGGTAAAATGATAAGTTGAGGGAGGGAGGGAATTGAAAATCATTTTTCAGTTCATAACTTCTAAGCAATTGAAGATGTTAAAAAGCTTTTATATGAAAGTTGTTTGTTATGAAAAGACGATAATTCGCCCTATTGACATTTTCTTTCCATCTTCAATCGTAACGGAGTTATGGGGAAATGATAAGCTGGAAAAATTGAAAATGGCTTTTCAGCTCATAACTTATAAACAATTCCAGCTTTCAAAACACTTTCAATACAAAAATTATTCCTTAAAAGACAATAATTCTCCTGGTGGGAATTTTCTTTCTATTTTCAAACATAAGGGAATTATGGAGAAAGGAAAATTTCACCCTCCATCATTACCACCCCCTTTGAGCCGGAGAGGCCATCTATAAACTCGGCCGAGATTTATACTATCCTTACAACATATCCCACGCTGGTTAAAAACATATATATATATATATATATATATATATATATATATAACAATTTAAAATTTTTCTTTGTTGGAACTGATATGAATTGGTTATCCTCCACAGCGTCATTAATTTCGATTTTACTGACGAATTCGGTAGTCATTAATATGAAACCGTTCCATTCGGAATATTCGATTTTTGCGCCTTCGACCTTATTTATTTGAAAATAAGATATGATACATTACTGTTAACATTATTCGCTATTCGCATTTTTAAATCTATCAGAATTAAGTAAGTAATATATTTTTTGAAATGCTTGAATTTAATCAAAAATAATCAAAATTTATCAAATATATTAATAATAATAATAATAAAGAGAAGTGAATAAATCTAAATAATAAAGAAGCAATGAGCAAATATTGCAGTTTTCAGAAAAGTGCGTACTTCGTGGCAAAAAATTAGGTGGCTTACATGCTTAAACCTAAAGTAAACACTGGAAGGGTATGTGATCTATGATAACTTTTCAATCAAAATAACTTCACATATCACTAAACATTTGTCCTATTGTTTTGAATTTTTTGAGAATTCTGTCAAAGGTTCAGACATACTTTAGACTCAAAATTGAAATATCGACATTTCCATCGATTTTAGGGTACCGAGTCCCCTTAATCTGTAATGAAATTTTATACCATAT
>BGPR01020279.1:7938-28069 GCA_013235015.1 Araneus ventricosus
GCAGCCTCATAGCCCCCTTGGATTCGCTACTGTTCAGTGGCTTAACTAGGGTGGGTCTTGTAGAGCGTATGCCCTGGGCGCAATTGCCAGTGTGTGCCAATTAAGGAATCGATTGTATTTAAAAGAAAAGTAGGTTTTTTGAAGCTCTCATTCCCAAGATTCTTAAAAATTGAAATAGTTTCAACAAGATGTATAAAAATCTTAAGGATACAGTCATTTTTACAATCCGGAAACCGCAAGCTCCGACAAAATATCAAGTAATATTATGTTGCAGAGATTTGCTGACCCAAACCCCCATTAATGAAATTAAAATCTCGTTTAAATGGAATGACCTTTCCAGAGATTTGATACTCGGTGGGTATAAGAGGGGATGGTTAGGTATAATTATCTCTGCAGGGTTCCTGATGGTTTCTCACGGTATGCCTGATTCATACTAACTGGATATCAGTTTCTTCGGAAGTTGGTAATAAATTTTTAGCAAAAGTGTCATTCCTATTTTCAATCAGCAAAGACGGAAGAACGGAAAATATACTATTTTTTGCATAGTATAAGAACACTTCAGCAACTTTAAAAGACGCGAGTTCGCTATCTTTACATTGTTTTTAGTATTGAATATTTATATGATAAAAATGCGATAGTGTATATTTTAAATTTTATTTCGCAAAACCTAGATGCAATTGTTCTGCCAAAAGCAAACAAACAAACAAAAATGCTGAGAAAAGACTGCATAGAGTTTTGTAATTGTTGGTAAAAATTATCAGTCCGTATTGACATTGAAATCAGGATAAATGAAAGCAATTTCTTTAATAATTAACGAGAACAAATATATAAATAAGAGAAATTCAATTCCAGCCCTAATGTGAAGCGTTTTCTTTCCTCGTTGAGCTACGCTATTTTCACCAATTAATTTTACTGTTAACAAATACATTAAAATTTGCCTTGACTATCAAATCATTAACTACCAATACTTAACCTAAAATAAGTATTTCAATGTGTAAATATGGCATTCATTTTTTTTGTTTGTAATCCTAATGTTTAGTACATGTACAAACATTTTAGTACTAAAATATTGTAATAATAAACACTTTTGTTTCATTAAAGCCAGAAAAGTTAATCTATAACATTTCGGATACACTAAATCCTTAAAATTTTTTAGAAATAATGTATCATTTTTTATGCACATAAATAATGTCTAATAAAATAATAAGAAAATGTAATTTGAAATATCATAGACAAATTAATAACGTTATAACTTTAATTCATGCTTGAATCAAAATTTTTTCTCTCTGTAATAGCGTATCCCCTAATTTCATGCAATTAACTTTAACTTTGTCATAAGGTGCTAGATAAAACATTATTAAACTTTATTACTTTTAAATTTTGATTAATATATTTAAGGATATGTATGAAATTATATGACGAAATTATTAAATATATTAGAGCTTTAAAACAATTAACTAGAAAAAGTAGAATAAATTTAACATAAACTTTAAACAGAAACAACAAAATTTAAACCATAAAATTTAGACAATAAAAATTATACAACGTGCAAGTAGCGCGCAATTGCAGCTACATACAAAAAACCAATGTATCAAAATCATTCAAAGAAAGCAAAGAACTAGGAAATACTCTGAGATAATCGAATCAAACGTACAAGGAATCCATTCTAGTCATTTTTTCATTTAGAGTTTGTGTTTGGTTTTCCTTTTTCTTTTAAAATAATGCTTTTCAGATGGTACTGATCTCCTTTGTCTTTTGTTGAGAAATTTCGGGCTGAGAGAAACTATATTTGGCGTAATGCAAGCTTCTTACAGAAAAATTTCCCAAATATTTTGAATCCATTTCGAATATAGTCGTTGGCCCTTGAAAAAATGGACAAAAATGGATTCGTCACTGTTATAGAGCATCTTAGGCTAATAAGGTAATGATTCTTTGAGGAATTAGACCAAAATTTATTTGAAATTTCCAAATTTAATCATCAAGTACATTCTTACTCTGCAAGTCCCTTGCTTATTTCATATTTTAAAAATTAAATTTAAAATGCAATGGAATTTGAGGTATTTGTAGAACTGCACTGACAAATAATCTTTGAGTCGATTTTCTGTTTAGAACTTCGACTCCATTTACAAGATGTTCCGTCACTGGATGCTGGCTTACTTCGAGCCAAATGGAAGAAAATTCTTGAAGAATTCTGGTTAGCCCACCATTTGTCTACTTTGAAGTCACCTGTTGGTCGTGACTTCTTTTCACAAATACCAGAATGGACGACCAATCCTAGGCAACATACGAATGCACTTGTTAATAAAACAGAAACACTTAATAGTATTAAAACTTCTGTTCCTGTGAAGAAGTATCGACTCAGTTCATTTCGCTTGTATGAAATATCTTTCTTGGTCCTTCTTTTTCCTGGGTGGTCACTGGTTTGAAGAATATTTCGTTTTCGTGATACATCATCAGTTTTTCGGACTGCTTTATTGCTTTTATCCTTTGAAAAATTCTTCAGTATTTTGTTTCCATGCTTGGAATTTTTATACGGTTGGGCAAACTTGTATTGGTGTGCGCGATCAGAGTATTCTTCCAGTGGCCTCGCAAACTTCTTTTGTTTATCAGTTTTCTTTAATTTTTGGTTTTTAGACGGCATGTATTTATTTACCAATAATTTCATGAAGTTTTGTTTCCATTTTAGCTGAGATGTATCAGAATTTTTAGTCAGTTTTGGTTCGACATAAATATTGCTACCTTTTACCTCGCTTGCTGAAGGAAGGTTGTTTTCATGATCTGAAATGTAGAGACGATTTTTGTAAAAGAATTTTTTAAAATACTCTATTGGAAAAATGAAACATTGAAACTTGAATTTGTAGTGATCACAAGCTGTGTAGATATAAAACTTATTTGGTAAGCTGAATGGTTCTCAAAGTGCTTACGTTGTGAAGTTATAATGTAGATTTTTCTTGAATCAAATCTGAATTTTCTTTACTTTACAAGCATATTTAGTTCTTTTACCATACGTCCGGATTTCGTCCGGGTTTCAAGCTCCCGTCCAGACTAGTGTCCGGATCTTAGAAATGTCCGGATTTACGCCAGTGAATGTGGCAAGAGAGGAATTTGGTTAAAACAGGAAAAATCTGAAATATTTGATAAACTGACGACATTCCGCCTGTGAAAGAAAATTCATTGTTTACGCTGTTTGCACCCATTGTTGATGAGGAAGTGGATGACCTTCATTCAGCGTTCCGGCATTCCGAACTGAAAATTAAAAGTTTTGGCAGTTTTATTTTAATTCCGCCTTTCATTAATATAATTTGAAATTACCAAACATCATTTTTTTGCATTCTGACGTCTTAAATTTTTTTCACTTCCTCAAACTCTTTGCTAGTGTTATGAAGGAGGGTCGTTGGTAGGCACCTTTTAGATTTTCAAACTATACTTTGACCCCCTCCCTCCCAAGACCATTCAACCTCTCCGGATTTCAACCAAAAAAATTATGGTAACCCTATTTTAATATTCTAAAAATCTCATAAAAGCGTTAAAATTTACTCGAGATATGAAGGAGTGTTGAAAAATGTTTTCTTGGGCTGCTGTAGGCGATGTTTTTATTGGTGTATTTTATTTTTAGGGGTGTAGTGGAGCCGGAACACCGTTCCGGTATTGCTTTTTTTTCACGAGAAATAAATAAGAAAAATTGTGGAAACGTCCTTAAAACAGCCCGATTTTTGTCACCCAGGTTAGAGCGTTCCGGCACTGCTAATTTTGCAACAACACCACTATTCAAGACTGACAATAGACTACGAATATCAAGAAGTGGGTTTACGTTATTTTTTCTATATAATGAGAGATTTCTTCCATTATCTGACACATTACAATTAAAATATTCCAGAGTCAAGTATGACAATCTATGTGGGCAAGATAATCTCCAAATAAATTATTCCAAATTCAAACGTCTGTCAAAGCCAACCCTAACTTTACTCAGAAAAAATAATGTAATTATAATAACAAAGCTTCGAATAAGCCATACCTGTTTAACACAAAAATACCTTTTACACTCTGACACTTGTATTTTCACTGGAAAGCTTATCGTGTGTAGTGATAAAATGTTATGACTCAAAGACAGACTCAAGACTGTTAACATAGATGACATTTTAGGCGACTATCTTCATTCAAATACTTTTACTTTTTTAAATGATACCATCTGATACTTGAGATTTTAATTTGTTTGGTTTTAACAATGTTTTAAATTATTTTTTTTGTGTGTGCAATTTGTATTCAACAAGTGTTTGACGCAGTATGGCCAAATCTGGTTTTTGTGCCATAAAAGCAAACCAAACTATGTTTTTCTTTATAATCACTAAAGCCCCTGATATATCTGTCATAATGCTGAAAAAGATTTAAAATCTCTGTTGGAAAGAAATGCGTATCCTGCGTTACGAAAGAAATACTTCAAGGCTTTGTTCATTTGTGCCAAATTGCACCTCTCCTCTAAAAACTAATCCTCTAAAAGCTAAATGCTAAAAAAAGTATTTGTCGCCTGGCGCCAGGTAGGCTGCAGAGGGGGTGCATAAGGCTCTCCCACTTGAAAGTTGCAATACGATTGGCGTTGCCAGTATCGCGCATGGCCTCATTGTTGTCTAAGAGCACGCCGTAGGTCAAAAGCCCAGGTCACTTTCTGCGAATAGCAATCTCAAATCTTGTCAGTGCCTGTTGATGTACCGCACAGTATTGATTATTCCACCCTTCAAAATGCCCAACAACCAAATACCAAGAGCATCCGGAAAACTGTCAAGCACTTTTGGCTGTAGAGGAAGTTAGTTACCTTGAACTTCTCACTGCCAGAGAATGGCGAACATTTACACTTCATAGATGCGGCCTTCGCTTCTGGCGTCAAATATTGGACCCAGCTTTCACACCACAGCCTGGAACAGAAAAACCTTTTTCTCTCGCAGAAGACGCTTCAGGTTTACGCCCATACATTAGTTCATGTGGTTCAGGGTCAATTGGTAGGGTATCAATGACGTTGACATTTTTCGGTATTGAAGAGTGCCCTAAAAGATTTATTGAGCTGGCACATGTGCACTGGCAACCTCTTTGATCGGCACACCTTTGTTCGCTTGGATCATTTCAGCCAGACTCCTGACATTCTTCCATCCAAAGACTGCTGACGTCTGTCCAAGAGTCGCTGTATCATGAACATGGTCAAGCCTCTCATTGAACAGCCAGTTGCCACCATTTGCTTAGACATGACACCTAGATCATACACTTCCATGAACAGAATATATATTTTCATAGACCTATTCATACCACACAAGAACTTGCACTTCCTCCTTTGTCCACGATTTCAATACACATCTATTCGCCATACCTGCCAGGCACCGAATGCCTCTCTCATCCGATCTTTCTGTTAGTACTGTGCTATCTAGATAGTACATCACTAGATGACGGAGCGTAAAACATACTCATCGTTTCAATATCCCGAGACTAGCACTTTTGGATGATTTTACTTCGGAAAGGAGTGACAGGCAATGAGTAAAATGAGCGTATTTCCTGAGGTCTTTGTTACTGTTCAGCAACGGATTCCGAGACTACCACTTTTGGACGATTTTACATCGGAAAGGGGTGTCAGGCAGTGGGTCATGTGAGCGCATTTCAGGAGTTCTTCGTTAGATCACGCTCAGTAAAATGTAAGCATCACCCTTCCATTCCTCACTTCCCCCCTACTTTGATGAAAATATCTCCGCCCGGCGCATGCGCAAAAGCGCGGAGGGTTTCCGAATTCGTTGCTAAACACTAGGTCACGCTAAGTAAAATTCAAACATCTCCCCTTCAATTTTTCACTTTCCCCTTATTTTGGTGAAAATAACTCCTCCCGGCGCATGCACAAAAGCGTGGAGGGTTTCGGAATAGGAGAACATACAATACTACTTGTTTGCTCTACTACTTTAAGATTTTTGGAGGGGAAAAGGAGGAGAAGATATTTTTCGACTTCCACTCGTTGCATGCCTCTTTGAAAGAAGGGTTTTTGAGTTCTACTATTGAAACTATTCCATATGTTGCTTGTTTACTAAAATCAGTGATGGCGAGTCGGGGGACGGGGCGGGGCCCGCCTCTACTTTTTGCGCGAAAAATGAATTTATTTCATTTTAGCTGCCTAAAACTAGGAATTATAAAAAAACCGATAATGTCCGTGAAAGCTAGCTAATTTTATAACTAAATTTTTAAATTTTATTGTCTGCCCTATCCTATATTGCCGGATGTGTATGACAATAAATTTTTTTGTCGCCGCCACTGACGGAGCCTTTTCATGGTAAAAGGATCCCTTGTTGAAAGGAGAGTATTTATTTACGAGGAATGTCCTAGCCTCAAAGCTAAAACAAGTACTAGTTCAGCAGCGATTGCGAGACTACCACTTTTGGACGATTATACACCGGAAAGGGGTATCAGGCAATGAGTCATATGAACATATTTCCGGAGTTCTTTGTTAGATCACGTTCAGTAATATGTAAACATCACCTTTCCATTTTTCACTTTCCCGCTATTTTGATGAAAATGACTCCACCCGGCGCATGCGCAAAAGCGCGGAGGTTTTCCGAATCCGTTGCTAAACAAAGTGAAGACGCATGACAGGTATTAACACTGAACCCTTTCACGCATGGGCCGAAAGCTACAGGGTCATAACTGCGAAAGCTAAAAAGAACCAGCGGGAGTGGCCACCCCTAAACTTTCTCGTATATTGTTTAGCAACCGATTCGGTAACCCTCCGCGCTTCTGCTCATGGGAGGGCGGAGTTATTTTCATCAAAATAGGGGAAAGTGAAAAATGGAAGGGTGATGTTTACATTTTACTGAGCGTGATCTAACAAAGAACTCCGGAAATGCGCTCATATGTCTCATTGCCTGACACCCTTTTCCGGTGTAAAATCGTCCACAAGTGGTAGTCTCGGAATCCGTTGCTGAACAGTATTTCTCAAAAATTTGTCATTTCCCCTACCCCTGAGTGGATAAAAAAATTCGAACCTACTGTAACCCAGAATGCAATGACTAACAGAAGGTTTTCAATTGTGGATTATAGCGATTGGAAAATATTTAGGTGAAGAATCAAATTCAAAGAGATGCGTATGTTTTAAAACTTAGCAATATAAATTTTCTATCATACTCTAGCAATCTACGCTAATGCGAGGGCATGCGCGACCGAAAAGAAAACAGAAGAAAATGACTTCGTTCGCTATCGCTGAATAGCTTGCGCATGGGCAGAGATTACTTCTAGTACGAAAGTAAACAAGAATTGAATATGCAATTTGAACGCCTTTTTTAACCGATAGAAACGAAATTTGGACATAGATCTATAATTAATGTTAGCAATCATCATACCAATTTTTATTTATCAAAGTCTTAGGGTTTACGATTTATTATGTTTAGAAGTATGCAATTTTACAGACCGACAGACAGTCAACCTTTGACGGATTTGGACCAAAATTGGATACGGACCTACATTCCTGATGATAAAACCGGATAGCAAATTTTATCCATTTAGCTATTCAAGTTTATGAGTTATAGTGTTCACATTAACGCGGGCAGACAGACAGACTTCCCGTTGACGGATTTTGTCCACAATTTGATAGAAACCTACAAATTATGTGTAAAGACTACATACGAAATTTCATTCCCGTATCTCTAATAGTTTTCGAGTTATCGTATTCACAGACAGACATAATTCCAAAATTGTGTTTTTCGGACTCAGGGAGGTCTAAAACGTGGAGATCCGTCAAAATCTCGAGTTCGAATTTTTTGACGATTACAGTACTTTCTCTTTGTATACTTCGTATACGAGAAAGTAAAAAGTACGTTGTAGTTAAATTTGCAGATGTTAAATAAATCAAGCAAAATTCGCTAATTCAGATAGCTCTAGAAATACATTATAGAAATTTATAGATAGCTTGCTAAAATTTTAACCTTTTCTCTCTTGATTTTCACAAAGCGCACGACTTGTTCTACATACTAGTGAAATTTTGTTTCGTTTGGAGCCATAGAACCATTAAACATTTCCGAATCCGCGAACTTTAATTATAACAACTTTGGTCTTATATGTACATGCATTGTCTCAATATTTTTCATACAGACATTTATAAAGTTTCTTTTCCTTATAAACAGGACTCTTGAGATATTTGTTAAACAAGCGAACGCTTTAAAACTTTCAAGTATTCAGATTTGCGAATGCTGTTTTCGGAGGCTTAACAATTCTATTGCGTTTTACTAAAGTAAATGAAATAATTTTTTCAAGTAATCCAATCTTATTTTACTAAGCAACTTACTAAATTTCTTGACTAATGATAGGTCCCAAAGCCGCGAAGATTATCTGTTGCTAGGATACAAGATTAGAAAAAATCACATTTGTTGTGCTTAAAACACAAAACTGACACTCGGAGACAAATATGAGAGCATGTATCTAATACTTATCTAACAAAATGAGAGTACTTATTTAATAAAATGATTGTTTCCTTGGTCGTAAGATAGCCTGCGGGTCGCGGTAACTTCATAGTAAGGTCTCGGTTTCAAGGCCGGAGGGATCCAAGTTCGAAACCTGATTCTACTAAAGATTCGCCGTGTATGTGGGCCTGGTGCCCGTTAAATCTGATCACGAGAATCAAACATGGTATGGTGCAGAGGTTTGAAAAAGGGATGCCGGCTAAAGTGTTGTCCTCTCATCTGACCACGGTTCAGAATTACGAGGTTTATTCCAGAAATAACCTTGTGATAGCTCAACCAAATTATGAGAGCCTGTTAGTAAAGTTTATCATCTTCGAGATTGGAAGAACTCGGGTTCAATTCCGCCGTATACGTGAGCTTGGTGCGCTTTCATTCTGATTTCAGGGTTAAGCAACCTCACGGTAGTGTAAAAATTCACTCGCTTCACTGCACTCAATTCAAGCGAATGTGACACGTGAAGTGCACCGCGACACTCTTACTGGGGAATCAATTGCGCCTCACGGAGTAAGAAATGGGACGTAACGTCACAATATAGCGTTAAAACAATAACAGGTGACACGTGCAGTTAAATTTATAATGTGATTGTGACCAGGAGTGCCGCTAGAGTCCGCCCGATAGGGAAGCAAGATCTGCTGTACAAGGGAAGGGGCGTAATGATGACCATCTCAAATTTTCACTCGTTGAATAGCCAGTTGTGTGAAGGGGGACAAAAATTTGCCCAACCGTCGGTCGGGCCTCCCACTGGCGTCACCCCTGATTATGGCGTCATGTGAAGAAACATCATTGTCAGATCCATTTCTCTGTAGTTCACATCTTTCTTCAAAATAGGACGTATCCAACAAATTAAACAGTTTTAGTTAGAAAACATGAAGGTCTTTCTTCATATATTTCTCTGGAGTTGCATATGCAATCTTGAGATATATTGAAGCGGACTGGACCCTTTTTTGGAAAAAAAGATTGCATCTCTTTATTTAACTTGTCTAAAATACCATTAATTTTATTTCACAAAGCTGTCCATGACAAGAAAAATTAGATGAAAATGCTTATCTACTCTTTACTTCAAACTATCAGTTACTTAGTTTTCGACTTCTATAAACCTAAGTATGAGATTATTTTCTGTACTATAATAAATAAAAACTAACTTACTTGTATCGCATTCCAAGTAGCTAGGTTTAGACTGCATAGGAAATGCATTTATAAAATTGAACAAGAGCACATAACAAAATATCATTAAAACTTTTTTTTCGTTCAAAAGAACTTTGCAGAAACGAGAGAAAGAAAAAATATGCCCCCTTATTAAATGAGTTGCAGTATAAATCTTTTAATAGCTAGAGTTGGAATCTTAAAAATTAGTTTCTTTAAGTTAATTTTAACTTTAAAAAAATTATTTACATCTGAAGAAATGTGATTTTTGTGAGGGAAAACAGAACTAAAATCTAATGCCATTCACCGATTCCTAAAACTTGAACTCCCATAATGCCTCTTGTTTATGTCCACAAGATTGGTTTATGTCAAGCCACGTCACGGTAGTGGTGTTTGCCAGCTCTTCACGCCGACTTGATTGCTGGTAAAGTCATTATTTGTTGAACAAAATGAATGTTTTTCGATTAGCGGGTGATTTGTCTCACCTTTTGGCCATTATTATTTTGTTGCTCAAAATATGGAAAACGAGATCATGTGCAGGTAAATCAAAAGTTTTTCGTTTACTGTTTGTCCTGACGTGTATTAAGATTTATATGTAAACCCGGCAGCCGGTATGCATGAATTTCATTCAAAATGTGTGCCATATTCTTTGATAATCGCCAAGATATTTAGTCTGATTACGCTTCGAAATTTATATACCTCAATTTTTAATTATCTCTACAATTTATAGACGAAACTTGACACTCATTATAACACAACTTAGGCTTAAGATGAGCGACTGTCGAAGCATTTCGTGTTGTGCCTGAATCATCAGTTCGTTACAGAAGTGGATAATTCACCATACTTATATCCTTGGTTATATTGGTTTAGTTTAGATCCTGCTATAATACGCTATTAAGGAACACAAATAAAAGTTCATGTACAACTGTGGCATATTGCACTTTAAAAAAAAGGCGTGCTGTTGATTGATACCAAAACTGTATCTACTTTATTTCGGTTGTACTCAATATACTGAATGATCAGAAATATTTTATGGAATTATCATTGTTAGTTTTGCATTATTTTTAAGCCCTGTGATGTGTCTTAATTATTAAAATAGAGGAAATTCCACCAACAACTGCTATGTGTATTCAATTTATTACTTTTCATGGATTTTGAATCGCGTGTAAATGGGTAAAATAACTGTCTTCTTAGTCAGAGAACTACATTTTAAGAAAATATTATTAAGTATTTAAAGTATTCGTTACTGATTTTTATTCATGATATTAAGTCTAGTTTAGTTAAATAATTGTCTGTGAAACTCTTCAAATTTTTTTATATTAAAGATCTTCACGGTAAAAATATATTAACCAAAAATGCATATCATATAGAAAGTAAATAACTATATGACGATCATGTAATATATTATCATTTAGCAGTTTGGTATTGTGAAATGTTAAGATGCAATCTAATTCATTTGTTGTAATTGTTTCTGTGTATCTTTTTATGATGCATATGTTTTTTTTTTATATATACATTTTTAGTATGCTGTTACAATTGCCGTCTTGAAATATCTTTGCTCAGAAATTCAGCTAATTTATTTTTAATGAAATTAATCTATTGCATTTTAAAATTTAGTCAAATTAGAGATCCTGATTTATTGAATGTGATCTTTACTATTTTTCCAATCCTGCTAACTAGTAGAAAGAAAATATTGCAGTCAGACTTTGATTCAATGCCTATATTTTTCATTTCCAAAACAATTCTTTTAGTGATGCATTTATTCTCCCCAATAAACAGCATGTTTATGGATTCTATTATATTTGATGCTTAACAATCATGTAGAGTAATGCGAGTTTTGAAAATCTTTATTTGAAAATAATTTTGAACAGAAAGTAGAATTTTTGAGTAAATGTTAATTACACTTTGTTTTGGTTGGTATATAACGGTTAATTATATCTCAGAAAGATCCAATATAGTAATAAAAATTCTTTTTTATTTGTTATAAAAGTTTTAGGTATTCAAAATATGATTTCTACATGTGTAAAATCATTTTATGTAATAGCATGCATGCATACAAATTGATCTTTTCATCGGTGTTTTGCTTATCAGGCTATATTGCATCACATTTCATTTGGAATGTTTTGTTCAACTCTTCAATGCAATTGCTTGATAAATTCGAATTTGAATAAAACTTCATTTGGAATATCAGTTCAGTACCATGTATGTTATTCTGTGTGTTTTGTTTTTCAATGAATAAGCGAAGCTACGATTATTCCGCTATGCTGAAAGCGAAGCCGCTGATGTTTTTTTAAGTTAAAAAATTTACCTGGAACACGCTTGAAATGCTGCAGGCATTGCGTGCGGAAATTCTAGTTTACGGAATTTTTAAAAAAAAAACCTAGATTCCTAGCATTCAATGAAAAAGCGAAGCTACTAGTTTCCTGCTATGCTGAAAGCGAAGCCGATGATGTTTTTTTAAGTTAAAAAAATTTGCCTGGTACATACTTGAAATGCCTCAGGCATTGTGTGCTCAATCTCTCGTTTTCAAGCGATGCGCAGGAGAGCAATAAAAAGTGCACTGCACATCCAAAACAGTATTTGGTGGCGGCCAGTGGCGAATCTAGGATTTGGGTCTGGGGGGTCAAAAATTTTGTATCGTCGTGACGAATGTCAAACCTCAAGGCCAAACCAAATATCTTTAACTTTACAGACTTAACTCACCTGACAATAAGAATCATAAAGAACAATAAAATACTTTCTATAATTTAATAAAAATTACAATGAAATAACTAGCCAAAAAATGTCTTCAACCGCGTCAAAGCTACAAGTACAAGTGGAATGACTACAAAAATAGGAACATTTTCAAACTTTTCAAGACAGAAAGCAATGTTGAAACGTTTTTATTTTTTTAAAGAGGGAAATTAAGAAAAAAACAGTTGTAATGATTTTAAATAATATCAAGAATTTTGGCTTGGCTTTGGGGGGAGGGGGCTGTAGCCCGATAGCCCCCTGGATTCGCCACCGTACACTCCACATTTACTGCAAACTTTTAAAATTCTTTGAATAGTTTTTTTACATCTGACAGAATGGTCACATTTTATGGTGCGTAGCAAGTTTTACAGAATGATGAACTGCAGTGAGAATATTTTAGGTTTTGAACTGTTTTAGAAATTCTTGAAATAATAAAATATAAAATTCTCGAAATTATTCTGCAGAGGCTATTTAATATTGTATCATTCTCTATAGTGGTAATTATTTGTTTGCCAATTGGTATTGCAAACCCAATGCATGTATATCTTAAAATTTCAATTTGTAGTTTACTATTAAGAGCTCAGTACGACTTCCTGGGAACTTTTTATGGATGTTTTCACTTTATTGAAAAAGTTGTATCAATCTGTAATGTGCATAAGAAAATACAGGCTGAGGCTTAAGAAAACGGTGCTGTCTTGACGGCAAGCCATAACTGGACCAATCATTTAAAAAGTAAAGGAAAAGAAGTAGTATCATCACTTTTGGCGAATAATTTGCCCAACAGAAATTCCACTCTGGCAGCCATGCTATATTTTTGTCCAGCCAAACACTGGGAAAATTCAATAGAATCTGTGCTTGGAAAATTGTTTTATTTAATTTATTTTTTCGAACTTTTGTATGAGCCCTTATTAATGATCCTATTGTAAATGTTGAAAGAAACTACTGATGAACATTGTACTGAATTTTTTGTACATTTTTTTTTTCTTTCATAGTTCTGAATGGTTCACTTGCAAAGTTGAGCTTAAACATATCAACAGTTTGACAATTTGATAGCGACCTCCTAAATTGTCATTTATACCTATTAAAGAATGTTGGCATTCTGTTCTAAGAATTTGTTTATTTTAATCTATGTAGGCACCTACAGAGTACCCAAGATGTTTTAAGCGCACAATTTTTCTTAAATTAATTTCTATTCAGGATTTTATTGTAGCTTTTAGTATCAAACCTTGTTTAATTGGTTACAGGGTTGGAAGGGTTCGATATGCAGGGTGTCTCAAAATTCAGCATGCTGATTATTAAAGGGGTATATAAGCACTAAAACCAACCAGAATCACTTAGAAATGCATGAGGGTTAATGCCACCTTGCTGAGCTAGCAAATACACAAAGATTCAGGTATGACAACTTAGTAACTGGTAGAAATTTTTATTTGGTTATATTTAACACCTGGACAGTACATCCTGAAGAATATCCTAGATTCACACACATTCTGATGCAAATTTGCAAACATTTGGGGATGTAGTACACGTCTGTTTGAGTAATGTTCTACATACAGCCAGTCCCTGTCCCTTCATTTGTCGTCAACTACTCCATACACAAGGTACATGTCCACAATCATAGCATTTGTAAACAGTTGCTTGCACTGTGGGAACTTTAATCCTTTGCAGACGACTGTCACACCAGTGTGCCAGCTACTCGCAGCGTTAAGCATGCAGCTGTCTTCAAAGGGTTATATTACTTGGGCTGAAATCCAACAACAATGCTGCAAACATTTCCCATTAGTCCATTCAGTTGGCATTTCCGATCATACCTCTGTGATTTTGTTTTTCCTAGTATTTTGTACATTGAATTTTAAATCGCCTTGTATTTATATGTCATCAGTACAAAAGAATAATTATTTTATTTGTAAATATTTTTAATGATGATTATGAATGGTTTCAAAAATAGAGATGCCATTAAATCATTTATTTATGTTTCAGGCATTTCGGGGAAAAGTCAAATCCTTTTTGCCTTGGTATACACCACTCGTTACTTGGATCTCGTCAGCAATTTTATATCTCTTTATAATTCTGTGATGAAAGTTTTCTTCATTGGTGCTTCATGGGCTACGTTGTATTTGATGTATGCTAAATTCAAGGCCACTTATGATCGAAATCATGACACCTTTCGCATTGAATTTCTTGTCATCCCTGTTATCATCCTGTCTCTTGTTGTGAATCATGATTTCACACCACTTGAGGTGAGTGATATATAGCTAATGAATATGTACAATTTCAGAATTTCTTCATCTTATAAAAATGCATTGCTTACACGGTATGACAGTGAATGAAGAAAACAAAACTTTAGTATGGAAAAACTGTACTAACATGATTTGAAAACTCTCTTGAAGCAAATTCGAATAAATCTTTTTTAACTCAAAATTTTATTGGAGACCTCTTAAGTATTTTTGCTGATGAGGTTTTCTTTGTGTTTTTTTGTGTTCCCCTTTTTGTTTTTTTTTTTTTTCCATTTATTCCCTTTTTTTTTTTTTTTTTTTCTAAACACATTAATAATTATAAACTTTATTCCAAATTGGTTTGCAATTTTTTTTCCAACTTCCTTTGTTTTATCCAGTAATATTAGAATCGTTAACATTTAGAATATCGCCTACTCTATACTGTTTACAAAAATTCAGAGAGTATCTGCTAAGCTTTTTTTCCTTCTTTCTCTCTGGAAAGATAATGATTTATAATACTGTAATTCATTTAAATAAAAAAAAAAATTCTTCTGAGTATTTTTTAGTTTAAGCATAAGCTGTTATTTCTTTGTATCTGAACACGTAGAGGTTAACTTTTGGATGTTCAGTATTTGTAGTGTAGAGTTTTTTTTTTTTTTTTAAATTACCTTTTGCTTTAAGCTGATCATGCAACTCAACTCTGTTTTTAATTCTTCAACTGTATTTTGGAAGCTTTTTAAGAGAAATGAATGTTTAATTTTTGTAATTGTCAGGTGTAATATCTGATAGGTATTACACTTGAGTACTTTACCCTTAATGTTGCTTAGTTAGATCTAATGTATCATTACCATAAAAATTGCATACATTTGCAAAGTTCCAAATGAGTGAAAAACTGGAAGATGGCTAAAAGACAGATATAAAATTTAAATGTAATGTAAAAAATGTTTCAGTTTGTAAAATTTAATTCTGAGGCTATTCAAATTGAGGTTTGTAAGTGATCTGGTTTAGAATGGCTGTTGATATTGGAAATGACACAGTGCACATTATTGGTGAGGATAATCCAATTTAGTTATTAGCAATGTTTTATGATAGGTTGTGGTCTGAATATCATGCCTGGTCAATTGATGTTTTAATTGGAAAATGTTGCTCTATGAAAACCATTATATGGACAAGATTTGTTAAACATGCAGTTCTGAAAAATTGTGTTAGTCCCCCTAGTGTTATTCATTTCCTTATATAATAATGTCATTGGAACTACTGAAAAATTAATATATAAAATAATAAATTAAACTATTTTTATAGCATTTTATGATTAGAATTCTTTGTGAACCAACAAAAAATTATTTTATGAGATAATTAAAAAAAAAAAAAAATGCAATCCTTTACTGTTAGAAGGATGGCAGCTGAATTAATCTTCAAATGTGCTCTTTTTCCATTAGCAAGAGTTAACCAAATGCACCAGGTATAATGAACTTTTATTACAAAATGTATGTCGACCATGCAAATATTTTTAACATTTTTATAATTCAATATTTTAGAGTTGATTTATTCAAAGTTATTAAATTCTCTATGAATAAACTTAATAACCTAATCTTAGATATCTGATTTTATTTCGTTAAGATCTTGTGGACCTTCTCCATCTACTTGGAATCTGTTGCTATTCTGCCTCAGCTGTTCATGGTTTCCAAGACTGGTGAAGCTGAAACCATTACTTCCCATTATCTCTTCTGCCTGGGTTCATACAGAGCTCTGTACATCTTGAATTGGGTGTACCGTTACTATTCAGAGGGCTTCTATGATTTGATTGCCATCATTGCTGGCATTGTACAAACTGTTCTGTATTGTGACTTTTTCTATTTATACATTACCAAAGGTAAGTATTTTTTCTTAAGTTGCCATTATTCTTGCTTATTATCTACAATGCTAAAGAAATAAACTTTTCTAACTCTTCTTTGTGTTGCATTTTTCCTGTTACTGGTTTTCTGCCTTTAGGGCTTGCTAATGTTTTCTTGTTTACAAGATTTTTTACACAGTCTGTGAAACTAATTACAAACTGAAAGATACAGTATACGTATAACTGACATCCTTTATGCAAAAATTACAAACAGTATTTTGTGAGAATATTCCATGTAACATCTTTGGCCTGGTGGCAAAGTCTCATCTGTGGGATCAGAGGGTTTTGGGTCAAGACCCTATTCCACCAAAGATCTGGTTTGTATACAGACTTGTCGCACATTAAATCTGACAGGGTCAAATATGTGGATTGGAAGATTGGTGAAGTTGTCACTAGCTTCAAGGGTGTTATCTTCAACATCTGACTTCAATTCAAAATTATGAACCTCATCTTGAATGACACACACATCTTCAAAATAGATTGTTAATCGAACTACACCAAATTAAATAAATACAAGTGCAAAAGATGAAGAGAATCTTAAATAGCTTGCATGATCAATTATTTATTGGTATACATGGATGGTTCATAGCTTTTTGACTTAATTCGTATGAATTTCAACTTTTTTATATTTGTACATCCTTGTTTGGTTAACGTTTCATGCCTTCTAGGTTGAGGAGCTGTGGATGAATGCTTGGAAGTTTTAGAACCAACAGTTAAACACTATTGTGAATGCATATCTATTAACTATTTAATTAAAAGTATGTTTGGGGGAAAATAAATATGGGTTATTTAAGACAAAATAATTGAACACCAAAAATTATTTACTATAAATCTAATTATGTGTTATCAAATGTTTAGTCTTCTTTTAAACAATTTTTTTTTTTCTGATTTGAAAACACAATTTCATGTACCTAATAAACTTTTTTTGGTCTCAAATAATTTTTGAACTTTGGAAAAACTTAATAGTCATCTGATCTTATTTGATGCATTTTAACTTATAAATGAACTATTGTAGTTCATCTGTCAGTTCAGATGTTTTTCAGGCTTTTTATTGATGACTTATGCAAATTTTGTATAGTTCGAAAAATAAATAATGAAATGTTAATTTCATCTTTAGCTAATAAGGTAAAGAGTCTTATTGCTGGGAATTTGTGTAGTTAAAAATCAGAAGGACTGCTTTTTATTGCTGTAAAGAAATCCAAACCTCTACTTTGATTTTTGATATTTTTTTATAAATTACAATTAATGTTCAATCAAATGTTTCTAGAATAACAAATGATGCATAAATCTTTAGTATCACAGTTCAAAAATTGGGTTACTTTCTACTTCTGCTAAAGAAATTATACAAATGAATAAATTAGAACTAGGGATGTAACGAATATTTGGCAACTATTCGGTATTTGATCTATTCAGCCCTTTTCACGAATATTCGGCCAAATAATATTCAGGATAATAATTTTTAAAAATCTGCTTTAAAATGCATATTTAACAAAGAATATTGCAGAATTAAATTTCAGTATATTATCAAAAAATCTCCTAACACTTACCCAATTTTAAGTTGCATAGGTGTATTTAATAAAGTTACATATAATTTATCATTGTAAAGCCTGAAATTATTATACAAGAACAATAATTTTCCAGCATTTTCAGGAGGAAGTCTGTTTTGTTTGGTTTCATTCACATATAATACCAACCAGGCATCTAGCGAATATTAAGTATTAGGCCTATTTGGCCCTTTCCAGAATATTTGGTATGGCCGAACGCTAAACAGATATTCAGCAGAATATATTCAGGATTAAATGTTTTTTTTTTTTTAAAGTTGTTTTAAATATATCTTATAAAGAATTTTGCAGAATAACATTTTGGTACATTTATTGTAAAAAAAATAACATTTATCCAATTTTAAGTTGCATAGTACATAAGTGTATTTAATAATGTTGCATATCATTTATAGAAGTCTGTTCCATATGGTTTCATATGCATTACTATCTTCAGAAAATAAATTGTCACTATATAATGCTTGCAGCTGCTGCCAGATAATTTTCTTGCTAAATTTACGAACCTTGGAAATATTTCTACATTTTTTTTCCCCCACCAATTAAGTAGACACTCCATCTTGCCTATTAGAAGTTCTTTATCAAAATAGGAATCTACTTCCAGTAATTTTAATTTAACCATTCATTTTTTTTTTGCATTTGTCATTGTCATGTTCTGCAATGATGAATTTTATTTCTTTGATACAATCCCAAAATAAAGAGTTTCTTATTATTGGAATTAAGGTATTTAAAATATTACAATATGCATAAAGTTATAAACATATACAAATAATAAAAACTCAATTTTGTTTTAGTCTTAAATTTTTTTCATTTAAAATTTGAAAAATATTTAATTTACAATCAAAAGTGAAATATTTTTAAAAATTTGGTATTTGTCCGAATATTCGGTTATTCGGCCAAATCACTATTCATTACATCCTTAATTGAAACTTGACAAACAGTGAAATGGCCAGCATATATTTTCACTGCTCTGCTTACTTCATTTTGCATCATAATATGACTTCTCTGTATGCATACATCGAATAAGATGACTGCTAATAATTCATGTTATGAAATGGACAAACAAAGGTTTTTAGTAGTTATTCATGTTAATTTTTTTAAACATGAAAGATTTCTTATCAAATGTTCAATAATGATTATTAAATTCTATTAGTTTCAAACATGCATAAATTTGAAAACCATTTACCAAGATGAATCTTAAGTTTTAACTAATATTTGTGCATCTTAATTTAATAACTAGCAATTATCCAAAGATTTTGACTTGCTTACTAGGAGTAAAAATGGTTATATTTACGCTCTATTATCTGTAAAATTCATTGGATTGTTAATAGTCTTGAAGTGATTTTAACTTGTATTTATATATGAAATAACAGATTTTTAACCTTTGTATTCAAAATGAAATTATTATAATTTTAACTGTTACTGATAATTTATTATGCTGATGCTCATTAATTGGTATAAATTAAATAAAAATAAAAACCTAATTGAAATGTGTTAGCTTAATTATGCTTTAGATATAAATTTTTATTTCAATACTAATGAAAGATGTAGGTATCTAATGTAATGAAACATAAATTGAACTCTTTAATTTTGTTAAGAAACTTAGGATTTAAGAAATATTGTTTTAGAAATCTGATATGCAATGACTTTTTCTACATAATGGGGAATTTTTTATATAGGATAATGCATTGATGCATGACATGATATATTTGTAAAATATAACATATGTTATATAATATAACATATGTTATATAATATAACATATTTCTATTGCAGATTTTAAAAACATAGTTATTTGGGAGGGGGAAGGGTTCAGTTGTTTTTAGAAAAGGAAAGTGAATGCTTTATGGAAATTTTACGTTCTTTGACTGATAGACTGATAAATAATTGAAAAGTCATATTAACCTGTTTCTTTTTGTTCATTCTGCATTTTGTAAATCTTTAAAAGTTTAAGAAGAAAAATTTTGACTGATAAAAATAGTGGATGTAGATGAACTAGAAAGATGAAAGTATGTCTATCTCTAGATCTTTTACTCTTTCTCTTGCACTTAAAAGGCATTAAAATGTAGTGAGTAATATTTATGTCAAACTAAATGACATCAACATGCATCTATT
>BGPR01020280.1:0-28069 GCA_013235015.1 Araneus ventricosus
AAGATCTCTGAACCATTCATATTAAAATTGGAGATTCTTTCTCTTTTCCCCTCTCAATTTAAACCCTTAAGATCTCTGAACCACTCATATTAAAATTGGAGATTCTTCCTCTTTTTCCATCTCAGTTGCTTTATTTCAGGTATTAAAATTCTATAACTTGAAATCTAATCAATCAAGCTTAAACTAAGTCATCAATGCATCAATTAGAATCCTAATTAAGTTTTGCCACTGACCTCTTTACATACTTGCTGCAATTCCGCGAAAGATGACTACGGGGAAATCAGAACTCCACTTAATTATAGTTCGCATGCCTTATCAGAATTTTTATTGCAATTAAAGTACAATCGAGCAGTCCAACCTTACAGAGCCTCCTCTACAACTGAACAGAATGCATCAGTTCCAACCCCAATATTTACAACTTATCGTTCTCAGCTTTTTCTCGTAAATAATTATCTTTCGAAGTTATAACTTTTAATGATTTTCTCGCCCGAATAATCCTTTCGGCCTTGAGGCGAGGCAATAACCGCTCGTCGTAAAACTACCTTGACATTTGACCGTTATTATCATCTGGTTATTATGTTGGTGCTACTCGGAAAAAGGAGCTTTTGAAAAAAGGTTTTATGTATGGGGAAAGTGTGGGTTATGATATGGTATAGAAATGAAAAAAGGTTAATGTGTAAATTATCTTTCGTGGGAAAAAGCGATTCATAATACGATGGTTGTTTGTTAGAGCTATCTGTCTTGGCGAAATCAACAAATTGAAAAGAAGTTGACGATAATAAATTTATATTAATGGCTTATTCGTGCGATTCAAGACTTTGTAAACTTTGGATCGCGACCTCAAACTAAGTCGAAAAGAATAATGGATCTTAATTTGTCAATTTCTTATTTGTTGATGAGCTAAAATAATTACCAAAATCATTTGAATTCGAATCGCCATGAATTATACATTTATGAAGTACGAAGGAATTTTTATTTTTAATAATCGTTTTGTTTATCTATTGTAATCGTTAAAGCAATTCGACTTCGAGATTTTCACGAATCTCCATATTTTATTCCTTTCTAGCGATAAAACCATTTATGGAATTATGTCCGTCTGACGCTGGGCGAATGATTTTTTTAAAAGTATTCTTTATACCATTTTTAGTTAGTTTTAGTTGCATTAACGTCCTGTTTTCGAAGCAACACGAAAGTCATTGTGGGACGGACCTCGTAATTTTGAGGCGCGGTCAGATGAAGAGGACGACACCTCAGCTGGCACTCCCTCTCCAAACTTCCGCACCACCCAGCCGGACATTTCACCCACGACATCAAATTTAACGTGCAATAGGAAAAAAAACCGCGGCGGATCTTCAGCGGAATTGGGTTTCAAACCTAGAACCCATAGGCCCCGAGCCCACAACGGTCGTTCTTCACATTGAAAAAACAGTCAACTTTTTGACCAATTGGTCCGCCTCCCCTATACATGAATACATTGTTTCAAAGTGTTCTTTACACCATTTTTAGTTAGTTTTAGTTACATTAACGTCTTGTTTTCGAAGAAATGTGTTATTTCAAAAACACATTCTTCCCAGCTGGATGGAATTTGATACGTGGTCACTACAACAAAATCATTAGAATTGTATGTCTGCATCAAGTTTTATACCAAACACATCAGTGAACTGACTGTCTAACATTCTGTTTTTTCATGTGTATGTGTACGCGGTGACTCACAAATGAAACAAACCAGAAACATGAGTTTTAGGATGAGTTCTTTACATCAAATTTGTAGAAACGTGTCAAATTGTGGACCAAACCGGACAAAGGAAGATATTATTTCAAAATGCAAGCTCTATTCTCTTCATTTACTTCGAAGCTAAGTTTAACGCCGAAGCTAAGTAATACGCGCCATACTGTGGCGAGGAATTCGAAGAAAAAACATTTCCCGCTGGTTCATCTATGAGAGCGTGGGTTTATTTACCATCTTCTGCCTGTAGCTGTTTATTACCAAAATAAGGGTTGTCAAAACCTTTTAGGTCGAAAAGAGAAAGATTTAAGTTTTTTTTAATTTACAAGAGGTGTCGTAACAAACTTTCTAAATAAATATGAATAATAAATATAATCTTTTCTAGAACGATGAGAAGTAAACTGAATGAGGAAATTCTTATATTTTCTACTACCTTTGCAAAGAAATTTTCGATCTCGAAAATCATTATCGAGTTCATAATATTCATTTGTAGAATTTTATTTCCAATATTAACGGCCGGTTTCAGATACACAATAGTCCTCGTAGTTCCGAGCCCATGGCGAGACGGCAAAGACGATTTAAGATACAGAATAATCCTCGTAGTTCCGAGCCCATGGCGAGACGGCAAAGACGATTTAAGATACAGAATAATCCTCGTAGTTCCGAGCCCATGGCGAGACGGCAAAGACAATTTAAGATACAGAATAATCCTCGTAGTTCCGAGCCCATGGTGAGACGGCAAAGACGACACATCTTCGATTAAGTCTCGAACTCGCGATATGTCAAACATGAAGGTGCAAGACGGCTACACGTAACCGCAGCCCCTGGTGTATGTGTTATTAACACTTTGGAAACGCGAAGCGTAAAAATACGTTTTTCTCGAATTACCCAACATTAAAATTTTAATTCAAGAATTTGACTTACTTACTAGTTTAGATTAGTTGGACATGTTAACAGATGTCTGCAAAATACGCCCACTTATTCTTTTGTGGTATATACATTGTCTAGAGCAAGCACAGTTAATTTGCCTTTTTACTTGAACTTGCATCCGATTCGTATCCCGCACACAATGTGCCAACTAAATTGAAATGTTTAAGGTCAAAATGATTAATTAAAAGATTTAATTCAAAGTTTCTTGCAAAAAGTTGCTAACAACCAAATCAAGTACCCATGCTAATCAAAGAAAGTATTTTATGGTACCTAAAATTTAAGTACCAATAAAATAAGTTTTTATTTAGAAAGTATTCTAAAGTTCAATTAAATATCAAAAATGTCTTATTATTTAGATACGACCGCATATGCTATAAAAATGCACGTTCAAATCTTCTAAGCTGTTCACTCAAGTTCACAGGACGCAGTGTTTACGTGAGAAAAAGCTTTTAAAAATGTATCAAATCTTTATGGCTATAAACATTAATCGAAAATACTTTTTCTCGCAGAGTAAAACTAGGGCCCAGAATGACGGCCTAACAAAAGTTCTTTGTACCGTTATCTCCCATGCGGATGTGATGAAAAGCGTCATCAAGTACTTACACGAAAGAAACCCGAGACCTCACTATTCACTCTTTTTCTTTAAAGGAACGGGGCGATAACTGGAAGAGAAATCGGCTCAAATAGCTAAAACTATTTAAACTAGTTACAGATGCATACATTGATTGGGTAGGATAAGCAATCTGAAAATTTCTGTTCGATTCAATTTTCAAAATGGCTGCAAATTCAAGAATTTTTTTAAAAATTTACCATCCCCTTTCACACCTTTTCAATGAAAAAAAATATAAATATAAACTCCCATTTTTGAATTAAAAATATCTATAATCCAATATCTCAGTGGCGTAGCAAGGGTAAGTGGCGCCCGGTCCAAAATATGGCTTTATCATTTATCTATTCCCTAGTCATCATCAGTGGCTTAGTAAGGTGCGCATGGTATTTTTTCGCTTATATGGGTGCAAAAAGTGACAAACGCATTAAATTTTTATTTCCAAGGCGAATCCCTAAGACTGCCACCAGGGCATCTAAAACCCCCTTGACTTCCGGTCGCTACGCTTCCGCATAGCTTAAAATCTTAAAGCTCTATAGAGAGAACATAATAAACGATGACAAATACGGAAAGAATTGTCCCAGGATGAAGTTCAGAATAAATTAATGAAGAATGATAATCAATGAGAAAAGACGAAAGAAAATAGTATCCCAAGAGCACAGTATTTACGATATTATACAATATAGTGCAATATTGTATAAAGTTGTGATTGCAACATCGTATATCTTTGTGCTGTTGGCGACATTTATAAATGCTAACCACACTACCTTGTTAAGTTAGTTGACCCGGATCTTATGTTCGCATTTGCAGAAAACACGAATACACACACCAAACAGATCCTTTATAATATCTACACCTTATTTCTTCGAAGAACAAGGAACGCAAACGCCTTCAGACAAATATTAATATATTTACGACGATGGATAATAACTACCGTAATTAAAGAGCTTCGCATCCATAAACTATCCAGCATATGAAATATTAATCACGGAACGATAACAAAGTCATTGTTAATTCAGGCGCAGAAAATGATAGCAGGCGTGTCTAAGCCTGCACGTCTAATATTTCTCACCGGAATTCGACAGCCAAAGCCTCTGCTAACTACAGGTAGACGTGTGGGCATAAAATACATTCTAGCCGTCAGGTTTGGCCACTAAAAGCGGCAAGGTTGTAAATAATGAAAGCAGGAGAGGAAAGATGGAACTGCTTGGTGTAACAATTCGTTCTGTTGTTGTTGTTGTTGTTTATTGGCCACAGTAAGAATTTACACCCAGACTGAGAAAATGAGGAGATAAATTATTAGGTTTTTTTTGTTGGTGAAAGAACATTTGTTAGACAAAAATATGGTAAGACTATTTGAAATGCTTTTTCGTTCTTCGTTCCAGACATTCGTTTTATAAATGGGAAACTTAAGTAAAAACAAGCATTTGCATATTATTTTAGAGATAATTTACGACTATTCATTTTAATATATATCCTCTTGAGACCCAAATGTGTAGTTTTCGACCGATTTTTGCAAAAATCGATATTAATAGTCTTGATAGTATTATATAACACTATAAATGATTAGTTTATTAATTAACAAAATTAATTTATATAACTACATATAATTAATAGATTTGTAAGCGTATTTCATATTATGCCTGACAAAAGCATGACTGCAACATAATTATTGTATATCAGTGTATGATATCAGGTAAGTGGCAACAGTAAGATGTGTGCTACTTTGAATTTTATTTTTAGAAATAGTCTAGTCGAGAGACGATTACGAGAAGAGATGAGTACGGTACGATTGAACGAAGTTACGTTGTATGCAGTTACGAAGTTTAATGGTTGTGTTTAATAAATGTTTGTTTAGTCTTAGAAGAAGTCTTATGAATATCAATCGAGAAGCCAACAGCATGTTACCGTCCAAAGCATTGGGCAACGGGATTTAAGGGCTTTGAATTGAAAGCAACTGTTTTGATTAATAAAACATAGATGTTCATTAAAATGGACGCGAGGTCTCAAGGATATAATGTACGTAAGAATGAATGTAAAGGAAGAGAACCGAGATATTGTAGCACAAATAAAAACTGATATACCTGGGGATATATTCGAAAGTTATGCTAAATGTAAGAATCCGTCGCTTAATAAGCAATACCACATCTCAATTTTTTGATTTCAAGGAGGAAGGAATTACTCAATTTATCGCAATCAATAACGATTATTTCTTTATTTTTTTCACATCATCTGGTAGGAACTTTCAGTCTTATATTCATATCAAATGTTAAAAAAAAATCAGATACATCCGTTAATGGTTGCGAAAAATTGTGTATTTCCTTTCTCTTTGAAATTTCAAAGAATTGAGGTAGGTGGTATTGCTTGTTAAGCGACGAATTCTTCTTCACAGAAGAAATATTCTAAGGAATTTTTTTCCTGTAGGAATATTATATACTATAGTGGACTTTCGTGCAACATGCTCCCGTATAAAATGACGAAAAAATTGTGACTAGTTCTCATACAGCGAGACATATATATACAGTCCGTATTACGCGTGAAATAAATAGGACCTTAGAGGTCATATTTTTCAAGTAATTTCGGAAAATAATAAAATAATTTTAATGTGTCTCTGAATGGTTTACTCCGTAATAACTCCTCTAATCTTACTTTAAGATAGAAGTTTGATAATTAATAATAATTTAATTATTATTAATATAATTAGTACTAATTTAATAATAATTAGTAATTATTATTAAAAAATATTAGTTATTAATAATAATTTTAAATATTAACTATATTATTAATTAATAATAATTAACATTTAACAAACGCGTCAGAAATTAAGATAAGACTTTTAAATAAGAAATTAGATTTATTAAAATGAACTTAAAGAAACACATGGGGGAAAATGTTTGGAGCCGCAATTTTAAGGTACAAGTAAGGACAGGTTTATTTTCCACGCTTTTTCTTTTTCGAAACAAACAAGACACCTAGTTAAGAACAAGAATCTAGTCAAGGAATCATTTTCACGCCAGACAGAGCGCATTCCCCGCAACAAGGCGTGGAAGCATTTTTTAAGAAAGATGATCTCTGACGGTCACGACCTCGGCAAAAGAATCTTCCTGAATTAATAAGGAAAGCGCAGCTCTTTTCAATTTAGGTAATGGATTTAATTTTCAAATGAATTCATAAATCAGGCGAGGGAACTGTAAGCGATCTGTGCGACATTTATATATACAAGTAAACAAGAAGACAGATAATGGGCAGGTCCAAGAATGACAGGGATACAGGAGAAGGCAGTCAGAAATGCGATATGTACTTTAAATAAACTGAGGCAGATACTGAGAAGGCAACGACCTGAGACACTGACGGTGATCTGTACAATAGATACACTAATTTTGTTTTGTTTAAATATATTGTGTTGTTTTTGTGTTGCAAATTATATTCGATGTTGGCAAATATACAGCAGAATCCCATAGATCGACTCTTATGTATCGTACCTCTTTCAGGAACTTTGAATTTTCATTAGAATTGATTTAATTTTCAAATGAATTCATAAATCAGGCGAGGGAACTGTAAGCGATCTGTGTGACATTTACATACACAGTAAACAAGAAAACAGATAATGGGCAGGTCTAAGAATGACAGGGATACAGGAGAAGGCAGCCAGAAATGTGATATGTACCTTAAATAAACTGAGGCAGATACTGAGAAGGCAACGACCTGAGACACTGACGGTGATCTATACAATAGATACACTAATTTTGTTTTGTTTAAATATATTGTGTTGTTTTTGTGTTGCAAATTATATACGATGTTGGCAAATATATAGCAGAATCCCATAGATCGACTCTTATGTATCGTACTTTTTTCAGGAACTTTGAATTTTCATTAGAATGGATTTAATTTTTAAATGAATTCATAATTCACTTGAGGGAATTGTAAGTGATGTAATATTTATATATACAGTAAACAAGACAGGTAATGGGCAGATCCAAGAATGACAGGGATACAGGAGAAGGCAGTCAGAAATGTAGTGTAAACCGAGGCAGATACTGAGAAGGTAATGACCTGAGACACTGACAGTTATCTACACAACGGGTACACCAATTTTGTGTTGTTTGAATATTCACTTGCGAATACGATGATGTTAAATATACAGTCGACCTCCACTCCCAAATCGAACTTTCACTGGTCGATTCTTTTATATATCGGACTTTTTCAGGAACCTTGGATTTTCATTAGAAAAGCAGTTTCTGTATATGAAATAAAATTTCTATATATCGAACAAAACTTTTCGCATAGGTATGTCGCTTATGTTTGTATATCCATTTCAATCAAAGAACACCGATGGATTTTGTTCATAAGAAGGAATATCAATTGAACAAGATTTTAAAAAAACTGTTCCGCCAATGCGTACTGGAGTAGGAAACCGGTAGGTTAAATGTTATTCTTAATTTCTGTTTTACGAGCCCCTTTCCTAACCACGATCGAAATTTTTACTTTAAATTCAGTTTAGTTAAAAATTCAGAAAAAGAAGAAATACGTAGATGTCATTAATCAAGATGAGTTACTGTAATAAAAGCTCTTCACAATTATCATTAAAAAGTGCTCAACTATTTAAAAATCCGAATTTTTAAGGTTATAATATATTTTAATATATTAAATAATTTTGAAATATTACTGAAATAGCCCTATACCATTATATTGTAAGTAATTTATCGCATTTTAAAACGAAATACTACAGCAGGTCGTTTTGGAGTAAGGTTTTTCTGCATGTTGTTAAAAAAAATATCAACAGTCAGAATTCCAACAACGACAGAACATCAATGAATGACTATTTTTTCAATCCCCGGAAATGTCAATATTTTGAAATGCAAATTAATTTGTTTTAATTTAGAGTAATATCAGGAACTTTAAATAATATTAAAGAGAACAGAGTTGACTTATATGAAATTTGGAAAGACATCTTAGATGGATAAAAGGCAAAAGGATATACAGTGGAATCTCCCTATAACGAAATCGCTTGGTTCCAGTTGAAAAATTCGCTATAGAGAAAATTTCGTTGTACGGAGATTAGAGATTTTTGCAGTTATTTAAGTAAATGTTCCAAACTTTTCAATAGGTGCGATACTTTCAAATCTATTTAATTATGATTTCCAATTAAAAATGAGGTAATATATATTATAAATTTGTTAAAATTATGCTAATTTTTATTGTATAAACAAAATGCTCAAAAGTGAAGATAATTCACCAATTTAGAGAATAATTTGTACTAGTACGGATAAACATAAAATGCGTATTGCCACATCCATTTGCTGTTTCCACCTCCGCTCCACCCCGATTCTTGGAATCTTGACCCGTAGCTCCCTCTGTAGAAACCCAGGTCCCCACAACTGCATTACCCTTCACATAGCATTCTATTATGTGTTATCGCTGGAATGAACAATGAAGAAGTTCCAGAAACAGGCACGTGTGAGCGATTTGTTTGCGCAGAAATTAGCAACTTTCTTCAAAAATGGCAAAAATCGAAAATATAAAGGTCTGAAAAAATTCGTTATAGGGAGACAACCACTTCGTTATATGGAGAATATTTTGAATGTTATTTAACATTTCGATTAAAAATTTCGTTATAAGGAGAAATTCGCTGTAGGAAGACTTCGTTGTAGGGAGACTCTACTGTATTATTTTATTATTTTTCTTACGTATTCTGGATTCGGAAGAAATATTTTCCCTGATTTTTTTTGTATTTCATCCAAATCTCGTAACTTACACTCGAATTTCGTTCAATTCCAACATTGAAATCTATACTTTCTGTTCTGCTTTGCGGCATTAAAACTAAGCTTTTGGATTCATCCATTCCTATATACTTTTACAGCAAGTGTAACAGAATCTATTTAAAACGCATCTGCAATTAGCAACGTAGGTAGGCATATCCGGAATACAACCCTGGATGGCAATTAGAGCCATTTGCTAGATGCCGCGGCATCCAGGATATAGCTCAAAACTCGTCAAACAAAAGCATCCTTCAAATATGTAAGTAACCTGTCCAAAGGCGCTTCAACAATAATGATATTCTCCAAGAGACCGGTTCCCCTCGCATCCTGAACCAGAGATCGATGGAGCATCCAACACATTTTCGAATTGTATCGAATAATTTATTAATCACCTGATCAGACGGAATGGTGACAGAACAACGGCCCGATCTTGCGAAACGTGCTTTTAAAACTGCGGGCACTTCACGATCTGACCTTCAAGTTACAAAGCAAAATTTCAAACCCCGAAGCCGATGTTTTGATAATAAATTAATGACGCTGCAGCCTACCACCTAAAAATAACACGAGCCAATTTGAATAATTGCTTTTATTAAATATTCTTTGTATCCGTCAAGCTGTTGCCCCTTTATGGAAGAATAACTGTTAACTATCAGGTCAGGATGTAGCAGATTAGGGTTGAAAGAACTTCGGGGAGAAGCTTATAATTACGTTACATTTTGTTGTCCTTGAGAAGGTCGGAAGATTTCCTACACAGGTTAGTTTCAATGAAGGCTTTTATGTACGATACATATGGAGTTATTAGTCTAGACTAGGTTCTTAGGACTTGTTCCTTCTTGTCACAAAAATATCAGGAATAAATGTGATCTTTTCATTTCTAGTATCTAACAGTGTCCTTGGTTGCGCAAAAAAGAATAATCCGATTTTCTTTGTCTGAAAATGAGAACTATTCAGAATTCATTAAATATTAAATATATTTTACTTTGTCGTCAAAACATAAAGCTCCGAAGAATAATTTTGTTACAAACATGTTTGTTATATCTTACAGAAGTGTAATTATTTTATAAAACAATTGTAAGAGACAGAATTCTAAAAATGGCATTAAATTAGTTATGGCAGTCTATCTTTTTTAAATACTAGAAAGGTCAATATTCAGAAACAAATTAATTTGTTTTAATTTAGCATAGCATAAAATTGTTTTAATTTTCGTCTAATATTTGTTCCATATAATCTGACGTTTTAGGTCATAATAACGTGAAAAAGATTTCCTGCATAGGTAAGTTCCGTTGCAGGCTGTAGCCATCAAATACATCAACCATTATGCCAACAGTCAGCCATCTATAATACAGACGAAATGTGGCTATTTAAGCCTAATAATCTATATAATAATAATAACGGCTTCCAAAGCCAGCCAGAGTATTTCGGCTACGTTAGCTGTTACATTAATTGTTACTCTCCGCTCGAGTTTGTGCAGGTATTTACAAAAAATCGCATATTTTTGGGGAATATTTTAAAATAAAGCTAGTAGAATTTTGGTAGCGCTGAATCATGCTTCTCTCCGTGAAAGATGCATCCTTACTGAATTATTCAGTAACACATATATTAGTTAAAATAACTTAAAACACATGTAAATAAAGAAAAATGAAATATTGTGGGATTCTTGCCATAATGTAGTTACTTATATATTAAGTCTTGTTTATTCAAAGAACGTTATCAGCGGTTTCTTTTAACCCAAGATGAGTAGCTTAACAAGGAATGAAGAAAAGTGGCGACTTGCGATGTGCAAATCGCAATCGTAACGCTAAAAGCGTTTCTGTCTTATGAAACGTTTTTCAGGGTCAACACACGTTTGTATTTAGTTAATTATGTGCAAGATAAGTTCTCGGTCTTCATTTTGATAAGGCACGTAAATTTACAGATAATTGTTGCTTATTGCCTTTTCTGTATTCAAGGCACCTTAATATTAATAAGTTAGGCCCTTATCTTCAAACGATGGAATGACTTGCTGTTTCACCAGTAAGATTTGAATCCAGTTTTATCAATTCAAGAATCTCACCATTTCATTCAAATCTCACGCAATGTTCATAGGAAATGGCAGTTCATACGTTTGACAGAAATGAAGTATTTAACCTTTTGTTCCTCTTAAAGTCAACTGTTACACTGCTGTACAGTTGTTAAAAACTGCATGAAATAAGATTTGTACACTGCGAAAATTGCGATAACAGTGGAACTACTGATGGACTGATTCACAGATTTTCACGCATTTCATTTAATGTTTTAAATAAAAAAATCGCATCCGTAACTCACGTGTGTTGCTTTGAACAGCACATTAGTTGAGTAATGCTTTTATGAATTACATTATTTTAAGCTACCAGCCAGAAAAATATCGAGATAGATGCAACACATGGCACCACTTGGAGGCAGAATGAGATTGGGTTTTGAAACGGTACCGATAAATTCAAAATCTTAACACCATGCCAGTAAAAATTAAGCGATGGCTAGGCTAGAAGCTTATGATACATTCAAACAAAAGTTATACCTTATAAGCGGATAAGTAATCAAAATAATGTCTCGCATAATATAGCCTAATTTTTAAATTTATTCAATCTTGGCGTAATTTCAAAACTCTTTTCCTATGCTTATGGAGGTAGCTCAAACATAGCCGTTTTAACATGCGGGAAGCTATATTTTAAAATGAAAACAACGCAAATGTCATACAGCAATTACCTCCCATAATCGCCTTTGATTTTTAAATGAAAAACTCATTTGTCATGATAAAAAGTCTCGGCAGGGCGATGTCGAAACTCGAGTAATGGTACGCTTTTTAAGAGGGCAACTCCTCGAGACGTGTAGCAACAATAATCTGTTTGAACACACACCTTTGGGAAGCGATAAACCTGTCAATACGCTTTTTAAATTGCCGTTTCACAGTTTGAATTTCAAGTGGCAATTATCGGCGAGGAGAGCTACCGAAGATAAATTCTTAGTATCAGTTTCAGTGTTAACAGGAGTCCTCGCCAGTAATAGAGCGGACTTTTAGTTTCGGAAAAAGTAACCAGGCATGAATGAGACGTCAATCTATCATTCTTCAGAAAGAGTTTGAAATGAATAATAAATTCGATTTTTTTTTTTTAATATAGTGGAACTTGGAAACCTGGCGGGACCACAATAAAAATTTGATTCAGCTATGAATTCGAATTTAGAAAAACTGGTTCTAAAAATGAATACAGCAAGAAAAAAAAGTGGTAGTAAAGATTTATTTTCAAACTAGTCAGTTTTAATAAATAATAAATAAACAGCAAGTAAGTTTATTAAATATAGTGATTAAATAATAAGAGTGATTAATTATTTAAATTTTTTTAACAGCCATATTCGGGTGACGCTGATATCTAATTAGGTGACCCCTTCTCCGCTATCTCTTCATCTAATTAGATAGGCGTGATTCAAAGTGCGTTCTCGGCAGCCAACGTGTTAAATAAGCAAATAATTGTAATAAATGAACAGTATGCATCACTTTGAATGCAAAAACTGTACACGAAGCTTCAAAATGAACAGTACAATTTAGATTTAAAGTGTTCGAAGTTTTTAAAACTCAAATTTTCCATTGCTTTTTTGATTGAATACACTTTACAGTAATAAAGTCCTCAAATGAATTACGAGTTTAAAAAATTATTCATTTACTAACTACAGAAGACGCATGGTACGGACACATTTAACTATCGAAAACAACTCAGAATTGAAAGATTTTAACAATTTTTAGTTTTGAATTCAAATTAACCAAAATAAATTCGAATTATGGTCGTTTTAGTATTATGTTAATAGGAAATTCAAGGAACCCGAGAAAAATCCATTGCCGTCCAATTCAAATTAAAGTTGTTTGAATTAGCCAAGTTTCATTGCATTAGTCTTTCGAAATGTCTATTTTTTATCAACTATCATACCGCATTGGTAAAGAAAAAGTTCTTTACTTATATGTACTAGTTGAGCAGTAGCAATTACTCTTGTATAAAAGATAATCTGGTGAAGAGAGTTTTAAAAGTTGTTTGAAGCTTTAGTAGCTCCTTTTCGTTCGAATATTTTAACCCTTAAAAATCGATTTTCAAAAAATTGATTTTAAAATGTTTTATGACTTTCATTTTTGAATAAAGCATGGGAAAATGCTTTAATTAAAATCCTATTTTGTTTTAAGTATGGTTTATGGCTAAAAAACAGTTTGTTACCAACTGACAACACTGAGGTTTATTTTAGAAAAAAAGTTTCCTTGATAAAATTCTATAAAGTCAAACACAGATGAATTTTAAAAAATAACAATACGGATAAAGAATTTCCTTCATCATTGTAGAATAAAATATGGTATTCTCAAATGTACAAACAAAGCTAAGGAAGATGCAGCCTGCTAAGAAAGTGAAAGATAATTTTTTTTATCAGCACTCAGGCTGTCATCTATATGCTGTAAATTAATGTAACATTTTTAGTATGTATTCCTATTAGCAACCACAGGCATTCGAGCTTCAGTCTTATTCTCAAGGTTTTAGAAGACAAAATTGGGTTGCTTAAAGGCAACACTGGGCATTTAAGGGTTAAGAAAATCCTTACTATCGGATTTATATAAAAGAATCAAGTATAACAGATAATCGACGAAAATTCCATTTTACGCCAACTGAATCCCTCCATCATTAATTTCATGGCACATATCGGACCAAATTAAAAATATAACAAATGTTATATCAGAATGCCATACTCAAAAGCACAGACAGCAAAAAATACGAGATTTTCATGTAAAAGCTGGAACCACTCGTGACATATGGTGTTTAGTGGCAACCTACAATATTCTCATATCATGCAAATGAAAGCAGCTGAGCTAAATGAATGAGAGTAGATGCAGCTAAACTATATACAAGTGTTTTGCATTCAATAAAATGTTTTGGCAAATTTGATATACGACATTTTGATATAAAAGTGGTGATATCTGTCATTTGTTTTACAATTAAATTTCAATTAAACTCTATAATTTTCAGACAGAAAAAATGCCATAAAGAACTGACGAGCGAAAAATATAAAGTATATTTTTTTGGTATGCATCAGCAGTATCAACGTTATTTTAGTATTCTAACTTATAGTCGTAGATATTTGTTTCACACCATAAGTTGCCACCATTATTAAGCGAAATCATTATTCAAAAATTATACAATGAAGAAACCAAGCCTCTTTTCTCTTACACATTATCATTCTAAAATGCTAATTATTTCGCGTCACAAAATCCAACTGACCTTCATTAACCACCTTTAACATGCAAAATGCCGCATGTCACACATTATGAATCTTTTTCCTTTCAAAAGTTATTGTATAATTGCATCGAAATCAGCAAAACCCAAAAAAATAAATAGCAGTCATCACCAGAATTACAATTATCACTCGCAAAACATTTAACAATATCATTTAACTTACATAAGATAATTTTAATGTGCCATTAATAATCCTATCATTTTCAAATACTAAAACACGTCCCATTCAACAGAATTTTACTACGACATTTTCTCACCTAGAATTCAAAATAGCAAGTCTTTTAACACACGATTGTTAAAGATAAGTTATGAACAAGTACAGTCACACGTGTTAACAAGAATCTGATCTGCTTATTTGTTATGGAAAAAGCAACCACGCGTGTGAAAGGTGCATTGCTACAATTTATAAAACATATCCATCGATTAGCCATTTTTAATATTCAATATATCGCATATAACAAAAACATTATCAAACTTACTGTCTTCAAAAATATAATTACTTATATAATTATATGAAAAATGACAAAGACAAAATAATAATAAAATAAAAATCTCCCGTAGATTTAGTTTTTTATTCGCAAAGCATTTCAGCAATGCCATTTAACTTATATAAAAGAGTAAGACATTTTAATACGCCATTAATAATTCACCATTAATAATTTTACTCCCATATTTTATCATTTATCACCTTGAATTCAAAGCAGCGATCCTTTTAACACCCGACCGGTAAAGATAAGTTATGTACATGTATCAGTCACAAATGTTAAAAGGAATATGATCTGCTGCTACAAGTAATTTGTTATGTAAAAAACAGCCGCGCTTGCGAGAGATGCATCGCTACAATTATAAACATAATGCCATTATACCTACACTACCTATTAAACATAATGCCAACCCTTCCCGGACATGTACGGCGTATAATGTGCGCCACAATTTACCGATCTCTAGATTGAGGTGTTAGTAATCCAGGTAACGAAGAGGATAGCGGCTGAAATTCGGGCACAAATGTGTATATTATCCAACCTTCAAACCCCTAATCTTATTACACTATGAAAAAAGTTTTATATAATTAAATAAGCTAAGAGTTGGAAAAAATGGGATGGCGTATAAAGTACCTGATCTGAGTGTTCTAAAAGGTTACCTATCCGGAAAGGGTAAACACTCCAGAGTAGCGAGTGCGTACAAAGTATTTATATCATGCATCGTATTAGATATTTATATCGTGTTTTACAAAAATAAATGCAATTTTTATTTATGTAATTCGTATTCATTAGCTCCATACTAAATAAAGATTATATAAATAAAAATTGCACTTAAATTTATAAAAGAACGATATGGACGAGTTTTCCGGTTTGTTTACACGCCTGTAGCAAGTATTTCCGGTGTAATGTTAAGTCGATGGATCTTCAAAGCGGAAGTCCAACATACAAGCAGATAAAGTCAAGGTTTTTAACTTAAGTAAACAAATCAGAAAACTCGTCCATAAGTATGTAATGCACAATACAAGCATCTCCTACATAAGCGCAACTGCTAGAAGGTTAATAATCCAATCATTTAAAATTTTACTCCCATACCTTATCATTTCTCACCTTGAATTCAAAGCGGCTATCTTTTTAACGCCCGCCCGTTACAGATAAGTTATGAACATGTATCCGTCACAAGTGTTAACAAGAATCTGATCTGCTGCCTGCGACTAATTTGTTACGGAAAAAGCAACCACACGTGCGAGAGGTGCATCGCTACAATTATACACATAATCCGTAAACAGTGCTGGCACTGTTATTATCCTTCATTGTAGTTATTAGCAGTCGGCAAACCAGATTATAATTTCATTTAGGAGGTCGTTAACCAATTAACTTTTCGCGACAAGTGAGAGTGTCATCTGCCTCAAGCGAATCTTACAAAGTGTGAGGTAATTGCTTTGATGCAGAGCAAATAGTTTGGGGAGAAAATTGGTTATCTCGCGTGCCACCTCACCGCCCCCCCCCCTCACCCTTTCTGTGGAACTGCTGCCAGTTCAAGTTACTCAAAGGCGAAAATATATTCGTTTTGCGTTAAGGAAGCATTGATTAATTAAAATACGAAACGCAGCATAAATTTGGAGATTATATTATTGATTCCACAAATATAAAAATCGTTTATGTATGTTTTCTTATTGCCTTTTGGGCTGTGATTTGAGGTAGAAAAGTGATTCTTTCTTCCTCAGTGGTGTGTCTACCATATTGGGTACACAAAAATATTGGAGTCATAAAAATTATCACAGGATCTTTGATTTTTTTTTACAGGTTCAACATTTGTAAATAAAAATGGTATATTGTCTTCCCGCCGATTCGTGCCAAGCTTTACTACCTTTGGGTGAGAGAGAGAGAAGCCCGAGACGGTGCGGGAAATAAAAAAATAGTAATAACACTTGTATTCTGTTATTATTCTATACATATTTGAATCAACAGTTTGAAGAAGGGAACGAATTCAAAAACTGTTTTCTAGGGGAAATTAAAAACTTCCTACTTTTCTTATTTATTTTATTTTTTAACCAAACTTTTGCATGCAGATATTTACAATAGTGGTTTGCGTACCTTTTTTAAAGCTAATAATGAGCGTCTATATGGTAACATACGTTTGGTGTAAAAAAACGAATTTCGATTTTTTTTTTGTGCTTATTCCTAACTTAAAACTGCCGATTTATTTATGTTTCCTTTTGATTCTTTGTACAATAATGAAATCCCTGTATTATTTTGCATGAGATTTTAAGTTCTGTACTTAATTCTGTTCCATGTTATTGTTTTACATGTGTATTATGTATCATATGTTTTTGTGAATCTCTTCCGACGGTTCACATGCATCTCACACCCTTTTGGGTAGGTAGGGGCCGTCGAGAATTAAATAATAAATAGTTCGGATCATCTTGATTTAGGAGATTTCATTAAAATTTACCAACTATATATTAAATGAATTTTCTTTTCACTATTTTTAATTAATAATTCATTTTCTCGCCTTCAAGATCACGGTAAATTTTTTCCGGCTAAAATGGGATTACGAAATTCTTTTGAATTGAAAAATGGTAGTGAATAGGAATGGCACTGAACTACAAAAGGCGAGAGATGTGAAAATGTTACGGAATAAAAAGGGTTTTTCAAATAAAAGTTTGTTTTTTTACTTTTCAGATGTGTTTTGTATTTTCTGCTTTATTTTGTGTATAACTGGAATATACCTCCAGTTAAAAGGGCGTAAGTAATTCAACGGATTTTGAAACAAACATTGCTAATTAAAAAGATAAGTTTAATATTAAATGTCACTCCAGTGCCATATACGAGTTAATCTTTTTATACATTTAGTTGTTCAGTGGCTGGTATATTAAAGAAGGTACAGTGTGGTATAATTAAGTGTTAACTATTAATCCATTCATTCTAAAAATATTTTTTTAAAAATGGCATGTAGTGAAACAACCTTTTGGTCTAATAATTGTTGAAAAAGTGTTCAACATCTCTCCAACGTGTTAAGTATTAGTAAAAACTTATAATATTTCAATGAAGTAGCTGTTTATTACAGAATATTCGAAAATTGAATACTTGATGCCGTTTTATCTTTCTGTGTTTTTGTTATGTAACATATATTTGATTACCTGTTTCTATTGATTAGTGTAAGTTTTCAAAAATGTTAAGGTTTTCTTCTCATCCTTTAATGAGTTTTCAGATATTATCAATGAGGTTTAATTAGAAGTCTATTTAAAATGATAAAAGACTGTCTTGTGAAACAATCTCGAGACGATTTGCTTAGTAATAAAGCTTTCAATAACGTGATGGAAATAAAATAACCGCTTTTATTATTAAATTTTAGACATTAAGTCAGTCAGAGCCTGTCTATTTCAGAAGAAGCATGAACCTGAAAGAATATCAAATGGAACTCCAGAACTCATAGTTTCACAAAGATAAATAGAAATTTCGAAAATGAAGTACAATTTTGTTACACGAAAACAAAGCAATTACTTCTCTGCAAAAGAAGTCAAATGATTAATTATGGAAACAGACTCGGAGCACGAATGAAATTAATATACCCATTAAAGAATTTAATATATTTATGTAAGAATTGCACAAGCAAACGATAATTGTTTCCTACAACAGAAGTCCCTCGAATAATTACGTATTCTTTTTATTAAATTACGCGATTAATTAAATGCACTCGGAACACGAATGAAATTAAAATACCAGATTTATTTGTGTAGGTAAACATTGATTCGTGCCTTCGGTCAATTTGGTTATACTTATACATAGGTAATATGAAAATGGTTCATAAAACAAATATCAACCAATTACGGTATAAAATATATAAATAAAAACAAATAAAAGGACAACATCTGCTAATACGGAAGAAGTAAACAATGACAGATGTTCGTTTTTTTAACGGGTTAACATCGCAGTAAAAGTTGCGTTTTCGTATTAAATTATATTTATTAGGCTAATCTATAATGCTAGAATTGTGAAACATGTACAAACTAAGCAATATTCATTATCCAAGCATTCACATTTTAGTGTTATTTATTAACACGAATCCCAATTTAAATATTCACAAAATTCCGACCAAAACGAAGCGGCCACGTGTTCCATTCTTTGACCCGAAAACGTCCAAATCCGGATATCTAAATCATGTCCAATTAGCTACACCCATACGATTTCGCTAATTACAGGTCCTTCCTAAATCATAAGCATCCCTTTCTTTTAGGCTAATTACAAAGTATTCCTTCTTTAATTATAAACCAGAAAAGAACATCGCTCTTCGAACCCATTAGAATGGTTCTTTTAAGAATATCCAATTGGAATTCATTACTATGCAAGAGAATTAGGAATGGATTAGATTGGAACATCCACCTGACATGCTAAGCGAACAGGGGTAGAAGGGGGTGCACCGAAAAAAAAGTCTAGCTAAGGTTAGAATGCTAATTAAGCTGAGCAGGAAAACTAGTGGGAATATACACAGCACAGGTGCGCTTACACGAGGTTAGGTATGGAAGTCACGAAAGTTAACAGAACGATTCCGATAACACGTCATTCTTTGGTGGAGTTCCCGCGTTTTTTTTTACGGCCCTGAACGCTGTTTAATTGAAGTCTTAATGTCATTCTTATTTAAGGATAAAAGAGAGTTGAGATGCACTAAAACGAAAAAAGAATGGGAGAAAAAATAACCGATTCGACTTTTTCGAATCTTGAAGGAATAATCTTGATTTTTTTTAGGAGATTTTTTTTCTGGTTGATTGTATGTTTTTAGTTGTCAAAAGTGGCAGCTCTAATGAGCAGACGATTTTTATCAGAGTATTAGTTTACGCGTTGCTTTATTGTTTCTGACATTTGGAAGCGAAAAAAGTTTCCAGAATTTTTTAAAACTAATTAAGGGGGAAATATAAGTAGAGATATAACATTTTACAACTACAGACTTAAAAACATATCGTGTTAGAATTCAATATCGCACAATGATTTTCAATAATGTCTGCGCAAAATATAGCAATACCTGTAAACAAAACGAGACAAATTTGGAAATTAACAACTTATGTATCAAGTTATTGCAAATTCAATTTCTGATGCAGTTCAATGATGCATTTCGCATGGAATAACTCATGCCGTAATCTCTCATATTAATTATATTTTAAAATTCAGACGGAAGTCAATATTAATTACATTATTTGAAATGGCGTCACGCAGTCAATAACCAAAAGGAAAATGTTTTAAGTTCAATCATTATTATTAATCAATAGATTTAAAACTTATTCCAAATTCTTACTAATATTTATAAAAATAATACATCACAATTACCTACCAATCGAACTTTTTCATGGCCAATTAACATTAAAATTCTCATTTAGCAAATTAAAAAATTAGCATAATGATTTACAGAGATTGCCCAATTGAAGCTAATTTAAATAACAAAAGGGGAATACCCTTGATCTTTCAACCTAAAATCAATTACTAATCAATTAATTTAACTTAATTTATCATCAGTTCGTCGAAAATTAATAACAGCTTTCTAAAGAATAGAATTCGAAGGAAGAATATAAAATTACTATAACATGCTTTAAAACATGTTTTTAAATTAGAGTTTAGATTATAAATCACTTTTCAACGATACAAATAGGTCTGTTTAGGAATTTACAATGAATAAAAATTAAACATAATATTTCGTTACAGATTTGCATTATCATAAACCTAAATACTAAGACTTATCCTTCAAATATTTTTCTTTTCAAGCAAAGGGTTACGCATTCAGGCTACAACATTCCAAATTGCGAATCAGTCAATAAATAATAAATCAATTGATTAATTTGTGTTAAGTATGTTTTGCATCATGATTAATTAAGAAGCCCGTTACATCAGGAGGCGGGAAAATCATTTTAATTAATTGACTTGAATTAATTTCACAGAGGGATTACATACATCATTCTTGATTTAATAATGACACACAAAACGGACAAAAAGATTCAATAATTTAACTCCGTAAGAAACTAACCGTGACACATTGGCATATATCCCTCAATAGAACGAGCTAGCTTCAAGCGACATATGCAAGTGTGCCTCGGTCACTTACCTCTATTTTTATTTCACGCAAATAAAGACAGATGAAAGAAAGGAAAGAATTAGTTTCTTACAGCAGATCAGAAGATACAAAAAGTCAAGGGATGATGTTTAGCGGACTCGTAAGACTTCATGCCATTTTCAGTATTTTGGTTAATTTAATCATTGGTTATTATTGCTTTAGTAGCGTATAAATGAGCCTATAAAACAAATTGGATTTCAGTAGAAAAGGTTATATTTTTATAATTAAATTTAAATAATTAAAATTGTAAAGTTTTTTTTTATTTTTATTATTACTTCTAAGTAAATGCGTTCGCCCTGCATTGGTTAATTAAATAATATTATATTCAATTTTAATTATTAAGCACGCTTCAATTAAATTTCAACTAAGATGCTATAAACTATACTTTACTTAATTAGTTGCTACAAATTTTTCTTATTTTCTTAGTTTTAGATATTTTAAAAATATATTACGATTGTAAATTCAGATCCAGTTTTGGCTAAATATCCATGAAAAAAAATATTATCAAACAAACTTCAAACTACCCAATTGAATCACGTTTTATCATTGATATATTAATAAACGCGTTGCTTGGCTGGATTTATTATTGTTATATTGTAAATCTAATTATAATATATTTAAATATTATTTGAATGTTGTATAGATATTATTCTACTCCTAATTTTACTGTTTAAATTCATGTTCATTCTTTTTGGTTTTCTTTATATTTATTTTAATTGGAATTTATGTTAGTAGAGATATTTTGTTCTTATTACGTTCCTTTTACAATTTTGGGTAGAGTTCTCTAAATTTTTTCCTAAATTTATCTTAAAAAGTCATTATTTTCACATTTTATTTTCTTCAAATTTTGCTGTTTATTCAAACTGCACTATTGCTTTGATTTTTATGCTACTTTTGTTGTGTTAAATTTTTAGAACTCAAAATTGTTAAAATATTCAAGTTTATATTATGTTCTTTTAATATTATCTGTTTTCTAAATTATATTATTCAAATTCTAAGTTTGTAATTTTTTTAAACTTTCAATAAAGTTTCACGCATACCCATCCAACCCACAGCGATCCGTTCTGGCACCGAGTTCGGGGGTATGCGTGGTGATAAAGATAAAGCAGACCTAGCTAGAAACATTTATTATACCATGAACCGGTGATGCGGCCGACTGTGTATTGCCAACTTGAGTTGTCACTGACAATAGTTTATTATCTCTCTACTGCAGTTTTCTGATAGAATAAACTTCAATGGCAACTAATATATCTGAATTCAAGCATTCAATCAATTTGGAGTCTTTGTTTGGAAAAAGAAATCTATATTCATTCGCGGAAAATAATCTTATGAAACGTTGCAACGATGCGAATCGGCGGGTTCTAATACGATCCAATGCAAAATAAAAAATAATATATGCAAAATATTACGCTCATAGAATACCTTTATTAACCCTTCTTTGCATGATGGTGGAAATTTCCATCATAACATTGAATGCCCAAAAATTATATAAAAGAACAAGTTCACTTTAAGTTGATCGTGTCTGGATACCTTTTTAATGTCCATTGCATAAAAAAAAACATAGATGTCAAAAATAAGCAAGTGTCACTATCAGTAAAACGAGCTTGAAGTTGTCATTCCGCTGTTTGTTGTAGTTACAATAAACGTATGATTTCGTTTTTAATTTTGTTTCATTATATTTGAGTTTCTATTGCTAAAAAAGTGATGTGGATGAAAGGTTTGTAACATGTGTTTCTTTTATTTTTAGAGCAATTTCTGAAAAAGTTTGCGTTTAATCTAACTTTGCACGATGATGGAAATTTCCATCATATTGTTTTTTGCTAAATTTATACTATAAATATATATTAAGATTTTTTTAACCATTTTTCCTTTAATTTTGAACATGAATTATAGCACCTTGATTTATTTCACCAATAAAGAAAAAATCATGCAAAGAAGGGTTAAACGAAAACTTTTTTTTTTTTTTTTTTTGAAAAAAAAAAAAAAAGTAAACAGTTTAATGAAAAACTGTACTTTTAATTTCTTAAAAATAGTCTACGAAATGTCGAATAAATTCGGCATAAATCTCAGAAATAAATAACATGATACTAAAAAGACGTTTTTCTTGATTTCGCAATGGATATTCATAGTATTCTAAAGTAAATCGTGGAAGAAAAATGTTTTGAATATCACACCATTCACCACACCTTTAATTTTATTTTCATTCACTTGGTTATGGGGTTAGAGCAGAGGCTGCCAACCTGTGGTACGCGTACCCCAGGGGGTGCGCAATGGACCATTTGGGGTACGTCAAATCAAAGAAAACTCTAGAAAACGTAAGGGATTAAAAAAGTTTGATAATTTTGTGGTATAGTTATTAAATACCAAGTATTCTCCAAGTGAATACTTGCTATTTGATAACTATACCTTTGAATAGTTGATTATTACGAAATGCAATTTTTAGCTATCCTTATAAGTTACGGCAAAATAATTACAATACTGGTTTCATTCGCTTTGACGTTGAATTAATACTATCGTAAAAATGAAATAAAATGCAAAATCAAAAATAAGTTCTTCAAATGTTATTAATTCAGTCATTTCACTCCTAAACTAGCCTTAACTTTATTCATCGAAACTTATTTGCATAGACGGATGGTTGGGGGGAGGGGTTGGATATGATAGTAGGGGTACGCCAAAACAAAAAGAATAATCAAGGGGTACGCGAGGGTAAAAAGGTTGGGAGCCCCTGTGTTAGAGGACCAGGCCCCTTGGTAACAAGGAAAATTGAAACTAACCAAGTCTACAATAAAAGTTATGAAGAATAAAAAATAGCAGTTCTCTTTGTCTAACATAAACTAGTCATAATAAGGCACCATCGCAGGACCCCATGCGTATTTCCTGTTATATATTAAAGCAGAAATACAAGAGATCCAACGCAATGAATCTAAAAACGATAAACAACTCCCAAAACCAGTATTTACATATGTAATACGACGGCATTCTACAATACCGCCTACCAATTTAAGTCCAAGAACGGAACAATTACTTTCGTTTAAGACAAAACAATCCATCCATAATCTCCAGCCGAATTCCATTAATTCAATTGCCCCGGCTCAAAATCCAACGTGGAAATACGGCAGCAATTGTTAATAACTGCACTTGAGATGTCTCGGATTGTACAACGGAAGGCGTGTTGCATCGGATTTAAACACCCCATTCCGACTGACATTTCTCGCTGTTTAGGGCCGTAATTACAGGGAAGCCGCAAATCGAGGGGGCAGGTCGAGAACTGGTTTTCAATAATTCACTGGGCACCCAGGTAAAATCCATGAAGTTTTCATCAAACGGATAATCCAGCGGCAATGCCTTTTCTGTATAATTCATGATGGCCCGCAGCAACGAACTCGATGGATATTATCAGCCGTATGATGTGATAATAGTAAGGATTAAATTGGATCATTGTGGACGGCGAATTCTGTTTTTATGAAGAAGGCGAGCTCCTTTGATGGCTTGCGATTTGGTATTGGATGGTGTATCTGTAATTTAGAACGTTTTGGAACCGAAGATAAGAATCGGAATATTTGCAATTACTTGACGAGGTTAGTTTAATATGCAATTCAGGGAGTAAATTTTCCACCTTGTTATAAATTTCGGTAAGTATCTCAAATAGTTTAAAAGAAGACATTTTTCCATTCAAGATGATTAAGCAAGAATATATTTGGAGGTCTAAAAAGTGCAGAAAAGTTTAAGATATTTCTCTTCATGATCGTAAATCAAAGAAATTAAACGAGTAAACAAAGTGCCTGAAATAAAAGGACACACAGTAAATTTCATCACGTATTGAACAGTATGCAATATTACCATTTTTCGTAAAAGGATTGCATGGAAAAGATGGAAAATAATCACTAAAATTATTCCTTGATTCAAGATTTTGCCACATTAATTTTCGAGATACCAGATCATGAAATATATATATCACCAAGAAGGCAAGAAGATAAAGATCGTTAAACATACCGTAGTTTATACCTATTCATTCACGCTATATACAACAGTTTCAAATATCTCCGCATGTATTGTAAGGAAATACATTTTCTTGTTACACAATATGTCCCATTTAACTTCTGAAATTCCAGTTTAGAGCTTCAGTCAAATTATAATGACTTTTATCCCTTCTTTTTCTTCCTAAAATTTAAACACCAATTTAAAATCAACTTGAACTCAATTTGGAAATCAGGCAATAAGTAATTTTTCTTCAAGGCACATTAGGTTAGAATCAATATGTCAGGTCGCTTTTATTTCATCAATATAAGGAAATAGATAAATTAGGTTACTTAGTCCTGACGGTTCCTGTGAATAGTTCTCACCAATATTTGGAAACTTCGATAAAATCTTATGCTGCTAATAACATTCAACTTAGACAAATAATACTTCAGCACTCAGTAATACCCAATGCATCTATTATAATATATAGCTATAATGAATTGCTTAGTCGGTATTAATCAATCAACTCATCATATGATAAAATTAAAATTTTGTTCTTATGAGCTCAGATCTTAATTCATCTTTAATTACAATTATTTTAAATTGGACGAAATTTTATCAGAATACGAATTTTAACTATTGCAATTGGTAAAACACGAAAGCTGAAGACTGTGCATTTCCAAATAGGAATATTCTATCGGAATTCAGGCGGAAATATTTACCTCATCGTAGCAAAAGAATGAAAAATGCCCGCATTATATTCTACTAAGTGAATTAAACACTGCATGTGTATGCAAATATTCATCATGGGTATGCTATTTGGTTATTTATTAATCGCAACATTGTCTATAATTTTCAGTACAGCAAAACGGAAATTTACTTCTTTCCAGAAAAGCACATATTTTGTTCAGTAAATTTTTAGAACTTTAAGAGTTATAGAGCAAAACAATTTATTTTTTAAAGATTTCGGTGATTACTTTACGAATGGAAGTCAGTAGAATGTCCATATACTCGCAGGTATAAAAAAAAAGCAAAGAAATGCATATTATAGATAGATGTTGAACCATCTTTAATCGTCCAGAGAACATTAAATGCATAATTTTAATTACTGCTTATTTACTCGGATGATAATCTCCAGCAGTGATAGAGTGGTCTAACAGCATGCTACAACATGAGAATTGGTACGTGTTGGCCTTCAAAAAGCTGCAGCATCTTACGCCGTATCACCCTGAACTTTGGAATCAAAACTGAAAGAAATTTATCTGTTCTTTGGAATCTCTACTTTAGAATGCTTTTTAAAATTGGAAAAAAGCAGATCAAAGAATAGATCGAAATTGGATTCTTATAAGCTGGTTTGCGAGTGAAAATTCTGCAAGAATCCTAACTTTCTGCAACAAGCGAGAAAATATTTTGTCCATTGTTATGGAAATTAAGATTTGAGCTTGATGTTTTAAATCTCTAAAGTGCAAAAAGGATTATGAATTATCGATTGGATTTGGTTGCTGCCGCTAATTAAAGGGAACTTCTAACAAATCTAGTTTTTCAGAGTATTATCATTAAATTCACTTCCATTTAATGTATGTCCAAAAACATCGGCTCAGTTTATGTTAATGAAAAGACTTAACCTCTTAACTGTTTAATTTTTTTCGACTATCCGATCAGATTACACCTGTTTTGGGAATGCGTTGTCGTATTGAAATTCAGCTATGTCTATGGAAGGCTCGAGATATTTATAGATTTTGGCAGTTTTTGTATCAAATTATAAAGTCTAAGAATGATTTAGTTTTTGTTTCTTAGTTTAAAAATATGGCCAACGGTCATGCCATGTTGAAAGCACCAGTTCTCGTCTGATCACGACAGTTTAAAAATACGAAAATTCGACGCAAGTATGATGTACAGGCAGACAGTTAAGGGATTAATATAGCTTTTACTCAATACGTGTAAGTAGAACTCAACTTACATCTCAAGAACTTCAAAATACAAGATTATGCCAAATTCTGTGTAAGAGTAGCCTTCTTTCTAGGCGTACTGACCAACTAAGTGCAATCGCCATTTAACTAATAAGGCTATCGAATAAGCAATCGCATTCATCGAGCCGATAAGTGATATATCACGTTACAGCAATGAACACCCACTCGCCTACCAGCAATAAATGCTTTCTTCCCACAGAACGAATCCTCCGCGATGTTTAAAGAGAAATATGGTAATTTCATTTGTATTCGTCTTTTCATCTGAATTCTATATTAGGGTCCCAACAGCACCTGTTTCTTCACGATGTAAATAACCATAATTGATGTCATCGACCACAAAATCCCCATTAAGTCGCCTACTACGTAGAAATATAAATAAAGAAATGAAAAGATGGTGAAAGAAAATAACTACCAGATTTATACGAAAGACTTAAGTGATTAGGAAAAGTTCTGAAGTAAGCCTTAACTTAAGCACTAGACTTATGATAACAGATCAGATTATGTATCATATAGACGTGCAATATATCTACTGAAATTAAAGTTAGTAATTCAACAGAAGCTTCTTTGTATATCCTAATGCAAACAAAATTGCACCCATAAAACACAATTTCGATTTATTGGTCGATCTGCATTATACCAATTTGAAACTATATGACTTCCACGCACTTACAAGTCAAAAGGTTATCCAATCCTCCAAATATGTTTCAAAATCCTCATCGCTTGACATAGCTTCTGCAGGGTTCATACTATATTATACGATAGTAAAATTCAGGAGTTTCTAAGGATTTTTTCAGGAGTACAGTACAGAAAATTCAGGAGATAATGCGAAAAAAAATCAATTGTAGGGAAGAAGGGGGTAGTGTGGATAATTTTTATAAAATCGGCAAAAAAGTATTCTAAATATCAATTCTCCCATCTTTCCAGATTGCGGTGACTCGGAACATGCGCGGTCAACTCTTTCAGCGCTAAGTAAGGTAAGAAGTAAGAATTCCGGATTCCAGCGACTTTCTATCAATAAGGAAAAATGGAAAAATCATATTTTTATCTTTTATCATAATTTTATCCTTTGCTCTTCGATTGTAATTTTTCAGGAGACAAAAAGAAATATCAGGATAAAAAACACAATTTTCAGGAGTTTTCAGGGCCCTTAGAAGAAAAAAGCAAAATTCAGGAGTTTTTCAGGAGTAGTACGAACCCTACTTCTGGTTTGACAATTACCAGTTTCTTTTTATTATAACAATCGACTCAAAGCG
>BGPR01020281.1:3692-17593 GCA_013235015.1 Araneus ventricosus
CCAATCGTTGATATCTTTAATGTCATTTTATTTATTTATGCTTCTTCCTTAATTTCTTCCCATATTATACAAAACCACATAGCCTTGGTTTTTCTTTTGAACCAGTCGCTTATATCTTTAATGTCATTTGATTTATTTATTTATGCTTTACTATTAATTGCTACATTTGCAATTTATGAGCACTGTTTATAATTATAACTGCTTCTGACCTCCTCGCCTAGTTCAAAATAATAATCCTATTGATTTAAACAGTCCAACTTACTTTTTACAACAACTCGTTTTGGACAACAACAAAAAACAGCTAACCTAACATCATCTTTAAACTGTTTTAATAAAATTTTTCTAGTCTTTTTAGTTGATTTTCTCTTTTCCTAACAGAATATGGCCCGTTTTGTGCTTCCTAGCACTTTGAAGAAAACCCAGTATACCTCTTGGACATCTAGTTTTCTTCCGAATGACACAGAACTATAATTTAGGTTATATTAATTTCTACTAGTCGCTCTCGCCGCCCTCGCTGCCAGCACCCACTCTGCTCAGCGCTACTCCTGCCACTTCGCTGCTTCGAGGCTATCGATCACTACTTTTTTCACTTCAGGATGAAGATCAGTGGAACAGACCATAAATCCATAGTGGATTTCATATTCTTTATAGACAACAGATCCCTTTAAAATTGTAAAATCTTTCAATAAACTTCATCTAGTTGTAATGTTTTGTATAAATCTTTAACGAATTTCGGTATAAAAAGAATTCAGATCCATAAATACAAAATGAAATCGCCTAACTAAACAGTTTCCATCACATAGAAAAGGTATTTTACAATATTTTTGACACGCCATTTCGATGGAACTGTTGGGATCTTTATATTTAAAATAATATGGTAAAACCTTCAGACAGTTCGCCAGCACCAACCACTAGACAGATTTCGGCATTTGATTTCATTTGAAAGGTTATGACGTCTAGATATGCCATCAATGTTCGTCTGTCCCCCACCCCACCTCCATTTTAGAAAGAAATTGAAAAAACACTTCTCCTCTGTACATTCTCTATAGGCGAAACCTTTGGACAGTTCGCCAGCAACAACCATCTGACGGATTTCGACAATTTTTTATTTCATATGAAAGCTTATGACGTCTAGATATGTCATCAAAGATCGTTTGCCCCCCCCCCACAAACCCCTATTTTCGAACGAAATCGAAAAAACATATAGAGAATGTATGGTGGAGAACTGTTTTTTCGATTTTGTTCGAAAATAGGGGTTGATGGGGAAAAGACGATCTTTGATGACATATCTAGACGTCATAAGCTTTCAATTAAAAAAATTGTCGAAATCCTTCCGGTGGTTGTTGCNNGCAAATTGTCCAAAGGTTTTTCCCCATAGAGAATGTACAGTGGGAAATAGTTTTTCGATTTCGCTCAAAATTGGAAAGTGGTGGGGGCAGGCGACCTTTTATGACATATCTAGACTTTATAGCCTTTCAAATAGAAAACAAATTGTCAAAATTGATCGAGTGGTGAAGGCTGGCGGACTCGGTGAAGGTTTTTTCACCAAATTATTTTAAATATATAGATAACCTAACTTACTGGTTTTCTGCTTTACATACCCAAAAATAGACAGACACTCCAACCTTTGACGGATTTGATCAAACATTTGATGCAGATATACAATTTTGAAGATAAAATCATATGCTAAGCTATTTTTTGGAACTGTTTTTTTAATTCTCTAAACTATTGTTACGTAAATCGTCCTGGTGTGTGTACGGTGAAAACAGTCCAACAAGCAGGATAACGGAGAATAACACTTTATTCTCGAATATTACGGAAAACACGAAGCGCAGGTAGCAGGGAAAACAGCACTTGCACAGATTAGCAACACAAACAGACAGCAATTCACTAATAAGAACAGCAACTTCAATACCGCTCGGCGTCTAACAGTTTACTAGCTCGCACAGCGGATAAAGCTCCAAAGAGAGATTCCAAAGACGTTCGCACTCCAAAGGCGATCCAGTCGATCAACAAGTTCAAAGGTGATCAACACACACTCACTAGATCAAACTCTGCACTGTGATTCGAGCACGGTCTATTTATAGTCTACCCGACAGGCCGTGACGTCACATAGAATCATCTTGTTAAATACGGATCTCGGCCCCTAATTGAGATATCAAGAAAATTCTAGTATTTTTGAGATTCTACATTTTGTCACCAAAGTCGCCAAAATGGTAGCCAAGGTCGTGGTCAATGGCTCCATTCCTCTGGTATTTCCATACATACCCATGTAGAACTATCTTCTCAACCATAAGACTAACATTGCTGGGAAGCGAATTTCCATGTTCGTAACAATATTATTCCCTTTGCTTTGAAAATCATTCATAAATTTCCATACTTGGGGACGGCTATAGGCAACTCTGAAATAGGGAAGTTTACCATTATTATAATTGCCTTACATTAAAATAAGCTGTTAAAATCAGTTGCACCTTAAATGCCTAATTAAACCAATTATAAACAGAAATGTCTCCACTTTTCCCGAAACGTCCACTTGGGAGGAACTTCGACAGCGTCGTTAGCTTGAAAGCGTTACAGTTCTTTATTTCTTACCGAGATATTTCTGTGGATACTAACGTCCATTTACCGAAAACAACCTCACACTTTCAAAGGATAATGGAGCGAGCATTTGCGTCCTCTACCAGAAAATAACTATTTTATGACGAGGTAAACATGAACGGAGCATTACCAGTGGATTTCACTGATGGATTTCGACCCACATCTCTCTGCCGAATGAGTTTCCTTCGGGGAATGAGTGGGAGAGGGCATTCGATCGATGAGGTCATTCAAGGCATCATTAATACAAAATAATAACAGTTTGATATCGGGAGGAAATATCTCTTTGTCGGAAGAGCCAGAGAATAATAATATGTAGCAGCGTGAGTATATTAATGATGCATTTTCACGATGCCTTCTTTCTCTTCCCCTCACGAGATGAACATTTTCCGTTCAGAATATTTTGTTAATCTTCCGTTAGTAACAACATTTAATAGACGCAAAAACACACTGCATCTATTATCTGTTTTAACCCTTTCACATTCAATGGTTTCACAGTGAAACCGCACGTTGAGCATATTTTTACTGCCAATGGGTGTAAAGTAGCTTATTTGTTCTTTCATAACTTAAGAATCAGATATATAGGCCAACTTATATAAAAATTCCAGTTCCATACAGTTAGTATTTACAAAGATATCGGCATTGCGAGAGCTAAATTGCTTTTGATCTCTAAGAGAAACAAAATGATGAGGGTTCTTGCACAAATTGATATTTTTTAAAATCTTCGAAAGTAATATTGAATTTTATGAAGGTTGAATATCCCGAATACTCACGTATACTTAAAATTAAATACAGAATTAAAATTACATTTCGATGATAACTTATTCGAAGAAAAATAGCCCGTTACCGTTCATGAAACCACCAATTTCTTGAAAATAAAAAATGCTAATTTGTTTTCCTTTACATATTTATGATCAGCTACGTGTCTAAGACTCATTTTTAAAATAAATTCAGTATTTTTCAGAACGAAGCATGTCGTGAACTTGAAAGGGTTTACTGATTGCAATCTGAATTCTAATTACAGGATACTCATTTACACCATAATTAGTACTAATTGGAATCGTTAGGAATTAGGAATTGTTGCTTGTAGAAACCACGTGAATCATTTTTTCCAAATCGTGGATATGCTGTTGTATCTTTCTAAAGGAGTATTTGACAAGATTCAAATAAAGTCACATTGTAGGTATATAAAATTTACCAGGTAGAAAAGAATGTAATAATTTATTTTAAAAAATCAATCAGTGTTTTATAAAGCTCCCGATATTTTGATATTACAGTAGGACCCCGGTAATCCGGACGAATTCAGGCACATGGACGTCCGGATTAGCGGGATTTCCGGATTAGCGAGGTTTTAAAAAATAGCGCAAAACACTTTTTTCAAAAATTTTATGTATAGGTAATATGGTATATTTGCACGAACTAACATTGTTTTGAATAAATTGAATGAACATGATATGTGCATACATAATTACTAGAGTAGAACTCCGGTAATCCGGACACGCGCTAATCCGGAACCTTCTGTAATCCGGACGGTCCATGGAGAATGGTGCAAACCCGCAACAAAGGGCAGTCAACTGCCGGCGTCGCCGAAAGAGACGTCTGTCTGTAGCGCCGATTTATTGTTGTCTATTAATTGTCCTAGACATCTTCCGCAGAAGAACAGTACACTGATGACGGTGAAATTTCCGCATTGTTTCTACTCCCTAACATGATTGCGCTGATCCAACACATGGGTCAGAATGTTATTAAAAACGTCAAGTTGGGATATCGCAAGTTATCATGTTCATTCAATTTATCCAAAACAATGTTAGTTCATACAAATATACCATAGTACCTATACATGCAATTTTTGAAAAAAGTGTTTTACGTTATTTTTTAAAACCTCGCTAATCCGGACGTCCATGTGCCTGAATACGTCCGGATTACCGGGGTCCTACTGTACATATGTAAGTGAATGAACATAATCAATGTCCAAAAAAGTCAGTGATTTTTTTTTTTATGTGCGGCCGTTCCAATTTTCAATTTAAATGCGCGGTCTCTTAAACGTCCGAGGAGCATAATTTCGTGTGCTTCAAAATTTTGCTCTTCAGCCCACTGTAAATGAAGTGTTGAGTGCCGCCACAGCCTCAGAATGAGAAATTTTGATGGGGTTTACAAGGATGACGTCGCCATCATTATCATCTTCTACTGTTCCCTTCCTGATAATTTCGTCGTCTGTTAAAATTTCATTTCGAACCAAACTGTCGTCAGCCTCAGCAGCCCACTGGAAGGCTTCAGTATTAGACATCGGGTTCGTGTTTTGTAATTGGTTAATGAGTGATGCAAGCTGAATTTCTTCAACTTCAGAACCAATAAAATTGGGAAGCAAATTTTTCCACGACTTGTTGATCAGAAATGTAGACACATATGCCCAACAGTTAGCTAGACTGAACACGACATCTTTTAAATTTACATTTGTCAGTGTTTTTTCTAAGTTTTCATTGTGCACAGGATCATTGAGAATGTTCGCAAGAGGTAACGTGCGATATCCCAGCTTGACGTTTTTAATAACATTCTGACCCATGTGTTGGATCAGCGCAGTCGTGTTAAGGGGTAGAAAAATTCCGGAAATTTCACCGTCATCAGTGCACAGTTCTTCTGCGGAAGGATGGCCAGGACAATTAATAAACAACAATAAATCGACGCTACACAGAGACGTCTCTTTCGGTGACGCCGGCAATTGACTGCCCTTTGTTGTGGGTTTGCATCATTCTCCATGGAACGTCCGGATTACCGAGGGTTCCGGATTAGCGCGTGTCCGGATTACCGGAGTTCTACTGTATTGACTAATTGAATTTCTGCAATTAGCGTTTCGATTACTAGAATTATAATGGAAAAATTATCACACCGGTTGAATATATCATAGAATATATTTTAAAGCCGATAAATTATTATTTAAGGATGAAAATTATTGCGTCTACAGCAGGGTTAAACTCTTACTTAATGATAAGAGGTGGATTATAGGATCTGGAAATAATTAAGATTTCAAATTTGAAATTTCGGTAAACCTGGAGTCTATGGTGCGCACCTGTTTCTCGCTAGTTTTTCTTGGCGCAATTTTATTTGCCGTCGCTGTTTTGGATGTACAGTGCGCTTTTTATTGCTCTCTTCCGCCTGCGTCACCTGAAAAAGAGAGATTGAGCACGCTATCTCTGCGGCACTTCAAGTGTGTACCGGGAAAATTTTTTTCACTAAAGAAAAGATCAGCGACTTCTCTTTCAGCATAGCGGAATACTCGTAGCTTCGCTTATTCATTGAGAATGAAACACACAGAATAACATACACAGTACTGAACCGATATTCAAACCGAAGAATTCCAAACGAAGTTTTATTCAAGTTCAAATGAATCGACCAATCACATCGAAGAGAAGAACAAAAGAGTCCAATCGAAACGAGACGAAATATATGTACAAAACACAGATGAAAAGATTAATTTCCGCGTATGCGCGTGTGTCACTCGTTAAAAACATCATTGCGCATCCAAAACAAATGTTCTCTTATCTCCATTCTTGGCGGCAAAGAGTTGACGATAATAAGAGGAACGAAGTAACTCGGTACCGTAGACTTCAGATTAAGGGAAATTTCAGTACACTTGAGCAATCTACAGTACTTTATATTTCATCTCAAGAGAACCGACACACCAGGCAAGCATTCAGGGAGCTTGAAGTATTGCGCCGTCAGCAAGTCAATAACACTAGCTTTGGATTTATAAAGTTTGTTAGTTATTGATTTCATCCCTAATACAGCGAGGTGAAGCTATTATGCTTCCTCGAGTTATTACCGGCCTACTTCTACGAGTACTTCCGAAAATCGATAAGTTCTTTCCTCTGGCATGCTTTCATTATTACAGTTCGAGGAAGATATTTCATCTTCTTTCATTTTAATACTTTTTAGTGCTTATTTCTTTAAGGAAATCTACTATGTCTGGAGGATGTCTCTGTATTGAGTACTGAAATCGTATAAAAGAAGTATTATTGTATTCAAAGAATGGAAATTTTTTAAAGTTATTACGTCATCTGGATGCTGAGAAATTTAGAGATTTTACATCTACCTTTTTCTTTCTTTTTCCTTGTGGTATTATTTGGTTAAATTTAGGAAATTCAAATGGAGACGAGTTACTCACGTCAATTGGCCATTGCTTTCTTTCAACTAAGGATGGGGAAAAACCTAGCGGTTATTTAAGGTTAACCGGTTTTTTCGGTTATTTTTTTCCGGTTTCAACCGGTTATTTTCTTCAAAGCCAATAACAGGGTAAGAAAACGGTTCGGAAGATAGGCTCTATTTTAGTTTCGATTATACTAAAATGTACCAAGTTATGAAGCTTTGAATTTCATTATCTTGAGACAATCAACGACAACCGCTTTCTCGAGGCTGTTGGTTGGCGGGTTACTGAAACAGTCTTTACGAATATATAAATATTGGCCAATGGATTAATTTCTTGTTAAATCTAAATTAATAAAAAAATTGTCTGCAAACGGCGTTTCTTTTTTATAAAAATAAACCCGGCTATTTCAAAAACCGGTTATTTCGAGCGGTGATAGCTGCCAGGTTAAACCGGAGGTGAAAAAAAAACCCTGAATAACCCAAAACCGGTTATTTTCGTAATAACCTTTATCCCTCATTTCTGTGATACTAACCTCCATCCGCCGAAAACACCATCACACCGCGAATGGATAATGGAACAAACATTTGCGTCCTCTACCCGAAAACAACTGTTCTATGACGAGGTAAACATGAAAGGACATTTTCTAGCATAACCGGTGGGCTTTCAATCGGCATCTCTCCGCCGAATGAGTTTCCTTCGGGGAATGAGTGGGAGAGGGCATTCGATCGATGAGGACATTCAAGGCATCATTAATACAAAATAATAACAGTTTGATATCGGGAGCAAATACCTCTTTGTCGGAAGAACCAGAGAATGATGATATGTAACATCGTGAGTTTATTAATGATTGATTTTCACGATGTCTTCTTTCCCTTCCACTCACGAGATGAACATTTTCCGTTCAGAATACTTTGCTAACCTTCCGTTAGTTGCAACATTTAATAGACGAACAAGCACACTGCATCTATTATCTGCTTTAATCCTTTCACGTTCATTGGTTCTCCGTGAATCCACACATTGAGCATATTTTTACTGCTCATGGGTGTAAAGTAGCTTATTTGTTCTTTCATAACTTAAGATATAGATATATAGGCCAACTTATATAAAAATCCCGGTTCTACGCCGTTAGTATTCACAAAGATATCGGCATCGCAAGAACTAAATTGCTTTTGATCTCTAAGAGAAACAAAATGATGAGGGGTCTTGCACAAATTGATATTTTTTAAACTTCAATCTTCCAAAGTAATAATGAATTTTATGAAGGTTGAATATCCTGAATACTCACGTATAAGTACTTATAAATTAAATACATCTAGGCCTCTTCTATTAAAAAAACCACAATTTAAAAGAGAATTGTAGAAGGTTTGGTCACCGCTCGTTGGATAGATATCACCACGAGTCCCATTCGTGACGTATTTTATTCAGCGCCCTCTTTTTCCAACAAAAATAGAGAGCATCGGAATTCTAGTTGCAGATTACCGAACTTTTCACATTAACATGAAACTGTAAGTTGCTGTAAGCGCTACTACGTAGCCAACCGTAGCTTGAAAGATGTCAATAAGATAATTAATATTTATTCTCTTGTAACTATCGAATCCCTCTAAATGATTAATTCTCTTAAGTCGGATGGCTAACGTCTTAAATATGCAAATGTTCGAAAGACCATCTATCTTTAACAGCGTTGAATTAACTTTCAGTAATTGTACCGCTATGTACTTATTCTACCTCTCTTTTGCACGGTCTATTGTAAATAATTTCCCCCTGTAAAACTCTCCCTTTAATTGTTTAAATAAAGTTGTATTTGTTCTAATCGAAGCCTCCTCATTATTTTAACTTAAACCGAATTAAATCCAAACAAATCACCTAGATTAATCCGAACCATTATGCACTAAAAGATAAAAATGGGATTTTTGTCTGAGTTAAAATAGAATCCCACATAATTAATTTAAATTACATTTCTATGATATTTTATTAAGAAGAAAAATATCCTGTTACCGTTCATTGGTTTCACTTTGTAAAATCAAAAATTTCTTGAATATAAAAAAATACTAAATTTTTTTCCTTTACATATTTATCTTCAGCTACATGTCTAAGACTCAATTTAAAAATAAATTTAATAATTTTCAAAACGAAATATATAGTGAACTTCAAAGGATTAATTCATTGCAATTTGAATTTTCCGTACAGCCATAATCTGTACTAACTGGGATCGTTAGGAATTGTTGCTAGTAAAAACCGTGTGAATCATTTTTTTTCCAGATCGTGGATATTGTAAGGAATTGGACTTTATAGTTGCTGTTGCCTGCGGTAGATGGCGCGACACAAGACTGTTCCGTTAGAGTTCATTTGGCTGTCGGTCGTCAGATGGCTGGTTGTTTCTGAGAATGAAGTGTCTGATAGGATTTTTGTGTGGCCATGATTCGAAATAATAAGAATTGTAATGTATAATGTTCTTATATTTTATGTTAAATGTATTTGTGTGTTTGTATCTTTATGTCGTGCTAGTCCTGTGTGTCATTAATAAACTAAACTAAAAAAGAAATATTGCCTAATGTCTCGGCTGCATTTTTATATGACACTACAATATGCTGTTTTCTCTTTCTAAAGGGGTATTTGACAAGATTCAAGTAAAGTCACATTGTAGGTATATAAAATTTACCTGGTAGAAAAGAATGTAATCATTGATTTTTAAAATATCAATCAGTGTTTTTTAAAGCTACCGACATTTTGATATTACTGATTAATGGGATTTCTGCAATCAGCGATTCAATGACTACAGTTATAATGGAAAAATTATCGAACCTGTTGAACATATCATAGAATAGATTATGAAGCCCAGAAATTATAATTTAAGGATGAAAATTATTGCGTCTACAGCAAGGTTAAACACTTCCTTAATAAAAAGACGTGGATTATAAGGTAAAAAATTGAACATACTCTTCAAGAGATCTGGAAGTAATCAAGATTACAAATTTGAAATTTTAGTACACTTTAGCATTCGACAGAACTTTTTATTTCATCTCAAATAAACCGATACACCAGGCAAACATTCAGGGAACTTGAAGAACTGCGCCGTGAGCAAGTCAATAACATGAGCTTTGGATTTATAAAGTTTGTTCGTTATTGATTTCATCCCTAATACAAGGAGGTACGGCTATAATTCTTCCACTAGTTATTACCGGCCTACTTCTACGAGTACCTCCGAAAATCGATAAGTTCTTTCCTCTGGCATGCTTTTATTATTACAGTTCGAGGAAGATATTTCATCTTCTTTCATTTTAACACTTTTTAGTGCATGTTTCTTTAAAGAAATCGATTATATCTGCAGGATGTCTCTGTATTGAGTACTGAAATCATATAAAAGGAGTATTATTGTATTTAAAGAATGGAAATTTTTTAAAGTTATAACGTCATCTGGATGCTGAGAAATTTAAAGATTTTACATCGACCTTTCTCTCTCTCTTTTCTTCTTTTTCCTTGTGGTATTATTTGGTTAAATTTAGGAAATTCAAATGGAGCCGAGTTAATCACGTCAACTGCGCTTTGCTTTCTTTCAACTAGGGATGGGAAAAACCTACCGGTTCTAAACGGAAACCGGATTTTTTTTGCTTCGGTTAACAGGTTTTTTTCGGTTATTTTTTTGCCGGTTGTAACCGGTTATTTTTTTAAAAAATCCAGTAACCGGGTAAAAAAACTGGCTCGGAAGATAGGCTCGATTTTAAGTTCGATTAGACTAAAATTTACCAATTTATGAAGCTTTCAATTTCACCATCTTAGGCCAATCACCGACAACCGCTTCCTCGAGGCGTCTGTTGGTTGGCGGATGACTACAAGAGTCTTTATGAACAGATAAATATTGGCCAATGGATTCATTTACTGTAAAAGTAATATGGATAAGAAATTTTGTCTACAAACAGCGTTTGTTTTTTTATAAAAAAATCCCCGGAAACCGGTAATTTTGAGAAGTTATAACCACCAGGTTAAACCGGAGGTGAAAAAAACCTGAATAACCGAAAGTCGGTTATTTTCGCAATAACCACCATCCCTACTTTCAACTGTAAAATGTTAAGAGGACTGTTAAACCTCGAAAATTTTCGATTTTATGCAAACACTTTATAATATTTTCCTGTCTTTTTCTGAACAATTGTAAACAATCCGCGTTAAAAAATTTCCATAACTATGAAAGTTATGAAGGAAAATGTATCAGCTCTTCAACGTAAACATTGAATATGGCCATATTTTTAAAGCGCTGTATCGCAAAATGTGTTTTTTATATTGCGCGCACGATATCTCAAGAAATATTGAATATTTTTACATAAAATTTTTACCGAACATATATATTGCTATGTTCTACAAATTGAACCACATTTTTGTACATATTTCTCCAAAGTAGGTTTTTGGGGAGCTAGAAAAGTTGAAATTTTAAAATTTTTATTTTAAATTGGTATATAAAATAGAAATGTAATTTAAACGTTAATAAATTGTGGTTCAGTTTCTTAAACAGTCTATTTGGATTACTTAGACACCCAGAATATTGTGTTTAAGCCAATATTTTATTCGTAATCATGCGCGCAAGGTGACTTCCTCATTTTTTCTCCAAAATTTATACCCATATTTATTACTATCTCAAATAAATACATACGAATATGAGGTTTTCAAAATGTGTGTACTATAAGAGAAAAAACAGATATATTTCTATAAAAAGTGAGTTCGTGAATTGCATTGTTTCAGATATAACGTATCGAATTTGACAGTTTTCTATCATTTGTTTCGACGTTTAAGAGTCGTATGTCGCCTTAAGGCTTTTCAAAATCAACCTTTCAGCGCATACAACAATATATGGAACATTAATACAAATGCCTGTCATTTTAAGCCTACATTCGCTAGACAATAATTCCTTATTTCATTCGTTTTTCTAACAAAAAAATGCTTTTAAAATACGAATAATTTTTTGTTGGAAGAAGACAATTTTTTCATCAACTAATGGAAATGAGCGAAACTTCAAATTGACGACTGCTTTCTGCCATTGGTTAAGAATGTGTCATATGCAAATGAACGAGATGCCAAATTGATGTCTTTTGCCTTTGTTTAAAAGGATGCTTACTATACAAATGTAGATTACGTCAAGATGACGTCACTTTTTTTGTATTTAGAAAGTTTTTTGCAATAAACTGGGTCAGAACCCACTGTTTTTAGTTTGAAAGTAGTTGTTTTCTCATTTTTGTTAGTTTTCTAACGCTTCCATACTCAAATTCCAACGCATAGAACTGTCATTTTTATTGCAAATAAGTTGCACTACTCAGTTAAAAAAGTATCGGAAGTTATTTTACTCCGGAAGAAAGTGTACAGATATAACCTGATTATTTAGTGTTTCCTTCGAAGTAACTGTCCTGTGCAACAATGCATTTTCGCCATCGTTCAAATGCGGGATACAAGCTTCCTTTTGCCAGCTCCTCCAGTGTCTTCGTCGCTGCACTTCTTCGGAACTTGAGAATCGTTGCCTCTAAAACCGGCCATTCACTTCACAGACAAATTGTATATTTTGGAACGCGAGAAGGAAAAAGCGATAAAAATCTATGGAAACGTACCAAACGGCTTGCAATGGTTGGAATTCCGTCTGGACTGAAATCGGAACGAAAAATCAGAGGCACCCTGAAAGAGGCTAGCGAAAAGAACAATGCCTTCCGTAGATTGAAATCTCGCTTTGAAGGTAGCAGAAATTAAAATCTGCTGACTGGGGAAAATCGAAGAGCTATTGACAAGCAACTGTAGAGAGGGAAAGAAGATCGCTCCCCCTACCTTCGTTCGGAATTGGCGTCCTTTTAAATACAAGTGAATGGCGTGCCTGTATTTTCCGATTAAAATGAGTGGGGAAAAACCGGGCTTAAGACAAATGGCATGGCTGTACTTCAAGTGAATGGCCGACTTAAAGCAAATTCTTCTTCCGAGGAAAAGTCGCATTGGGCGGGTTCAGGGGAATAAGCTGGTTGTCGAAGTACCTAAATGCTTTGAGCCGGCGCCTTAACATTTGAGGAACATTTGAGCCGGCGCCTTAACCTTTGAGGAACATCTGAGCCGGCGCCTTAACCTTTGAGGAACCTCTGAGCCGGCGCCTTAACCTTTGAGGAACTTTTGAGCCGGCGTCGGAACTTTTGAGCCGGCGCCTTATCGTTAAAAAGTATACAAAGATTGACCTTCCCCGTAACGGAAAGTTCTGAATGCAGGAAGTCATGAGCTACGCGCATGTCCTGTCCGTGTTTCAATGGTATGACACCTGTTCTGACTAGTTGATCACATGAAACTCTTCGCTTCTTTTTCGGAAAATGCATAATTCATTTACATTTAGAAAATATTTTTAAAAAATGACGGGAGGCTGAATTTTTCAAACAACCGCTGATGTTAAAAGCGTAGGACTACTTTACTCGCGTGACTCTTTTCCGATTTTCAATTTTTTTCGTAACTTTTGTTGTTACCCTGTATCTCTAAATTAAGACATTAGTTATGTTTTTAACATATGTAGTTACCGAGATATAGAGGATCGCGTCACCAATTCATGCGTATTTTTGCCCAGCTTTGCGATTCAGTAGTCGCTGAACTATACTTCCGATTTTCAATTTTTCTGGTAACTTCTGTTGTTACCCTTTATCTCTAAAATAAGACATTAGTTATGCTTTTAAAATATGTACTTACCGAGATATAGAGGATCTCCCATACAACGTTTTTTGCGGCGTTTTGGCGTGTGAATTAAATTTCTTCCTGAGACCCCAATGGGATGAACCTAGTCTTACGTTAAAATTGCGAGATTTTTTAACGTACTTGTATGATAGATTTTCCGAATCTGAGCTATCATCGTTTACACTATTCTTGAAAACACTCGTAAAAATATTTTTCAGCCTCTACTGCTTACATTCGTTCTCTCCCATAGCCATAAAGTAAAATAAATTTGAAACACTAGCACGCACACGGTGTTTAATAGGTCCTCAACCACAGTAATAAATGAACTGCCCCATTTTTCCTGTATGTGATGCTCTAATAAGTGGCGCAAAGGGGTATATGGACTTCTAGGGCCAGTTTTAGGGAGTGCATTTATGTCACAGGATAAAAGCCAAATAAGATAAGGACGAAAAAACAATATCATACCTCGAGCTGCATTTACACTTGG
>BGPR01020281.1:17603-28068 GCA_013235015.1 Araneus ventricosus
ATATAGTTTTTAAAAAACTGAGAAATTTGAAGAAAAATTACTAAAATAGTTGCCTTACTCTAACAGCCACAGATAAAATCATATTTTAAATATACATAAATCCTTGTAGGAGTACATTTTTATGACAGTTATCTGTGTTATGCTCTAAAATATTTCTTGCATTTCAAAATAGTTTTGATTTGTAGCTGAACATAGTTACTAAACTGGTAATTTTTCATAAAAAATGCTTTTCGTTTATATTTAAGCACTTAAAAATAATACTTGATTTTAAAATTGACCTTAGTTTTTAGAGGAAAACATCAAGCATATTACAGAAAACAATCTCAGAAAATTTCATATCAATACTTGAATAACATTTTGAGAAATCATTGTTACGGTCGACAGTTTTCCTCAAAAATATCATTTCTCAGAAAACACATTTAAAGCTTTTATGCAACATAAAATAATGCTTACAGTTCGGTAATAAAACAGCTGCAACTCCATTTGTAATTCACGTAGAGTAAAATGTGAGAAAGTTTTAGAAAGCTGATTAAACACACTACAAAATTAAGTCGTAAAAAGTTTTTTGATAATTTCATCAAAAACGACGATTTTAAACCTTAAGCATAACGATACCTTAAGCATAATTTAACTCAGATTAATTTTGCTTTATCCCTCTCATACCGAGCGAGGCGGTCTCGGGCGTCTACAAATTTCCCCTTAAAAGCGAGGAAGGCCGGTTTGAGGCGGTTGGCTTCTTTTGAGGGGAGGTAAGGTTATGAGATCGCTTAGGATATAAGAGCAGTAGGGAGGGGTCCAATTATCCTTGCCAACCACAGCCCATTTCCGTGCGCCTTAAGGGAAGGTTATAGCAGGAGGTGGGGGTAAATGACCACCTATGTTGGGAGAGTCCAATTCATGTCGTTTCCTTCCAAAATTCCGGTTTTAAAGAAGCTAGAAGAAAAAAGTCGTTTCGGGATTAAAGAGTTAATAAAATAATGATGAATAATTACAAAAACACAAAAAATTCTAAATTTATCATGACTCATAAGTAAAATATTAAAAAAATTAATGTTAATAAGATAATGTGCGATTTTAAAATTTTAACATTGCGTGAAATCTGGACAAAATCATAAAGTAAACATTTTTTAACTGCATTCTGTGTAGCCATGCTTGCAAAGTGGAAAAATTAATTGGCAATAAAAAATTAACAAAATCTGTCCACTCGCTCAGGTTGGGAAGTCAAAGGTTTTACCCCTTAGAGAATGTACAGTGCAACAAGCATCTTAAAAAAGAAATTGATTATATCAAAAGTAAATTTATTGTTACCACAGTTGACAAAGCAAGGAATAATTTTTGCATAATGTGTAAATTACACTTTAAGGAAATTATTCTTAATGAATATAATTCAAATAAAACATATCAACTAATTAAATTTGGCAAAAAAGAACTGGATAAGAGAATTATAGCACTTGCTAAAAAACTCAAATTAAAACCAGTAATTTAAATTATCCTTACCTTTTCCCTTCTATTAAATTTCATAAAAAAATCCATTAAAATTCAGATTTGTTACTTGTAGCACTGGCAGCTACAATTATCATTTTGGTAAATTTTTCTTTAAATTCTAAAAATTATTCTTAATAAAATCAAAGAAGAAGAGAACTTCATTATTGATAGTAACACTAAAATTTTGAATTTTCTTAAAGAAAATAAAAATTATAACATTTGATTTTAAAAATCTTTTTCTACTAGTCTCCCACATAATAAATTAATTAAAGCCTGCTCAAATGTATATGATTTATACCTAAATACTGATTTAATAGATAAAAATAAATGATTCGAAATTTGCAGAGTTAATATTTGTGAAAATTATCTCTTTAATGGAATTAACTATTATAAGCAGTTTTTAGAAATTCCTACAGGTTGTTGTTTTTCTAGTGCATTGGCTAATATATTTCTTCACTCATTTGAGAGAGAACTAATTAAAAATGAACTTATATTTGGTTATCATTACATTGATGACCGTTTAGTGTTTAATTATAACAATTTTAACTCCATACATTATTGCTATCCAGAAGAGCTTAAATTAAACAAAACTAATAATGAATTGAACAAATGCAATTTTTTGGATCTGGAAATTAAAATTTTAAATTCAGGAGTCTCTATTGGTATTTACGGAAAAAGAAAAGAATTTAATTTTAAGGTTATAACAATTTGTGATTTTCAAACAAATCTTCACTATAAAATTATAAGAAATTCCATTTTTTCTGAAATTAATAGAATAAAAAACATTTGTAATAACCATTCAACTTTTGTTAAAGCTTTAGATAAGTTCAAGAATAATTTAAAAGATAACGGTTACCCAAATAATTTCTTTAACGTCAATAACTTATTTTAAAAAGTGTGAAGAGGTTTTATTCTTCTGGTATTTGGTTCGATTTTTTCTACATCGATGGAGCTAGGTATGCTAGCCTCCAGAACTCTTCTTCCTTTGTTCTCGTATGCTTCTTGATGGCGTCACTTTTTGCTTCTATTTCGGCAGAGAGTAAATATTTTACGTTGTCTAGTATCTATTGGATTTGTTATAAAGGACTTTATTATGTTTTTTTTCTTTTTCCAAAGGGATTGGACAATATCACGGAAAGATTTGCTGGTTCTGGTGTGGATTTGATTTCTCTCGAAAACGATTGCGCTCTACTTTCCAATAACCAACTCTTTATTACGATCACAAGACTTACACTGGCAGTAGAAGCAATAATGACTCCCGGTGGTGAAACACACAAGTCGTGAGCGCCACCTATTGGATAAAATGTTTCTAACTTCTTAACAGGGATTATTTTCTATATTTCAGTTAATGCATAAATTCAGGCCACAGGGGGTATAATTTCGACTGTGCAGTCTTACCCTTGACAGAAAATTTATCGATATTAGAACTCCGGTGGCGAGTGGTCTTTGAAAAAGTTCGTCATTCGAGTTCTCTTCCATTTCTTCCATTTTGATTGTATTTTATTTTTTTTTCTAACTAGCAGTACCGTCACGGCGCTGCCCGTGACATCCTGAATTTCAAAATTTTCTTTTTAAAAAAGCTTACAATCTTCAGCAAAGGGATTATGATGTCACGTGGTTTCGACGAAATGCATGCTGGGAATAGAACACAGCGACTTTGGTTATGAAGAATCGAAGGAAAAAATAAAGCGAAAATATTTTAACACTTCAGAAAAAAATTCATTAATATTCAACCATAAAAGATATTTTAACCGTTCTTATTTTAAATCAGGGGGGAATATTCCATTCATTACCTCACAAAAAAATGAAAGAGATAACTTTATTAGAACGGGGGATGAAATAAATTTAAAAACGAAAACAAAATTTTGTTGGCAAAACTGACTATTTTTTTAAAATTTCTCAAAATTCAGTAAATTATGTTCGAATCTCAAAACAAATTTCATTAGAAAGAAAATCGTTTGTTCTATCCAATGGTGCATGGATTGTTTTTCAACTATCATTAGAAAAGATACTACAGCGAAAATGTGCCGAAAATGATGCAAAACAACACAAAACATTAAATAAAAAAATTCTAGATTAAATTTTAAAATTTAGGCTTCGAGGTGCATTCGGTCACCATTACGACTACCTGTGTGCCAAATTTCATGGCTGTAAGTGCGATAGATTCGTCTGGACATCGCAGACACACACACACGCACACAAGCATTGCCTTTTATAAGTATAGATAGCAGTACGCGCATGGCGTTGCCCGTGGAATCAGGACTTCAACAAAATGAAAAAAAAAAAAGCCCACAATGACACGAAAAAGTTTTGAAAACAAAATTAAATCAAAAGATACACATTATTTATTTTCCCGCCTATTTTTTCCGGGATAATGACATGTAGAAAAACAGTACAGAGTACGTTAATCCGAAACAATAATAAAAAAATTGCAGCGTGAGAATCAACATCAATGGTGTATCTAAGTTATGCTGATGCAATCCAGTCTTTTCTCTGGATCGTAAAACCACAGTACCGTGACCTTCGCAGGTCACGACAGTACCCCATTCGTCACTCCCCTGGAGCTTGCGCGAAAACCTATGACACATTTTACGCAGATGTTAAAGAAATTCTTTTAGCTCATGACGGAAAAAATTCTCACGTTTTTTATGTTTAATTCTATAGTGATTTGTTGGTTAATTGTAGGACAATTTTGTTGATGCAATCACTGGATGCTGCTGCTTTGGGCGCGCAAAAAGATGCATTGTTACCGCTATTGTTTACTTTTCTTCTGTATAATTTTTCTTTTATATTTTTTTGTTTTCTATTATCTATATAGATGACGTAATATAACCTTACCTCGGCTAAATTTTTTTAAAAAGTCAATAATCAAAACAATGCCAAATAAAGTACGTGAACAGTGTCAACGGTTTTATCAGAACAGCTGTGTAATCCTATATATTTTTTCTTTTGTCAATACCCCCCTTTCTCAACTAATACAAAGCCTACAGATATGAATAAGGTATCAGTGGATAAGATTTTTTCCCCGCTTCAATGATAAAATAATCAATTTACGCTAACACTAGCATATATTGTTTGTTTTTATTTACTTATTTACGTGCCCACGCCTGCACAGCCTACCCAGAGGGTGTATGCACTGACCCAGACGGCGTGGAGTACAAAATAACAACAAAACAGAAAGGAAAAACATCACAACAAAACTGAATAACACTGCAAAAGTTCTTAAAGCAAAAGTTCTGAACTAAAAAACTTAAACTAAAAGTTCTGAACAAAAAAAACTTAAAGCAAAAGTTCTGAACAATTAAACAGAAGACAAAGGAAATGACAAAAAAAGTTCTTGAAATAACATCAAATAGTAAAAAAAGAAACAAAAGACAAATAAAAATTTAAACAAAAACTTAGGATATTAAGCACATTACAGCATGTGTGACAATTCAATAGAACACATTAAAAATTTTTTATTCCAAGAAGAAATAAAAAAAACACGAATTTTAAATAAACATTGAAATATTTTTTGACAACGCTTCATCAGTCAGAAAACTCACTGCATATGCAACTGGAAATCCTAAAGATCTCTTTCAGTCTCACAACTAAAAATTTATTATTAACTAAAATTTTAAACCGCGTGGTTTTGTTTGCGTAAGCAGGTCTATTTAAACGAAATTTTTTAGTGAAAGTGCAGTCAAAAGCATAGCGGTCTAGATCACCTTGTATACCACATTTGAAATTTGGTGTGCCGGCTAATTTGAAACGATATAGATATGAAACAAATGGGCCAATGACCTGTTAAAAAATATACACTATATGCCCAAAAGTATCCAGACACTTGAAGATTTTCACATTTTTTAGAATTTTTCCGGAATGGTTTAACTGATTGCCTTTAAAATTCGGACATTTAAAGAATAGACTATAACTCACATTTTACTTTGAATATTTGGTCCTGCGAGCAATTACGGGACCGTCTACAAACTGATGAAGACAAACACGCTTTTGGCACACCCCGCTTCACAGAATACTGATAACAAGATGAAACTTTCAGAAATGGTAATGTATAATGTACATAATATTTACAAGAATTTTCGTAAACACAGCACGAATATTTGGGAAGATATAAAGGTTTTCTTAAAAAGTCTCAAATTTTTCCACCTGTTGTTTGCTTATAACATGCAGAGTTTTCTGTTATATTATGCGAAACTCACAGGAAAGATGACAATATGTTAGAGAAGAATTTTGTAAAAAATTGGAAAAAAATGTTTGAGTATTACAGGAATCATGAACAGTTTTAGTAAATAATGTTTTACTGCGCATGCGCGAAACGTAGTGTAATTTCTCTTTCACAACTTTAAAACCAGATATATACGGCAACATATATAAGAAAATTCAGTTCAATATCATTAGTATTCAGAAAGATATTGGCATTACAATGAGCAGAACTTTAGCTCCTTTCGAAGAGAAGCTAAAAGATGAGGGGTTGTACACAAATCGATATTTTTTAAACCTATATCTTTAAATAATTATATTGAATTGTATAGTGGTTAGAATTTGCTGAATACCCATGAACACATCTAATATTCGTAACGAATAAAAAAATATATATGTAGAATTATTAAAATATTTTAAGAAAAGAAATTAATTAGATAAAAAATCGTTTCGCCATAAAAGAAATATATTTAAAAATATAGTTTGGCCGTAAAATAATTGTAATATGTAACTTGTTAATAATCATGTAAATAATAGAATTAAAGTAATAAACTTTTTATTATTTTTAGTGCATAAGTAGCTGGAATTTTAGTTATGCACGTAACGTCTTCATGGGTATTCAGCAAATTCTAACCACTACAAAATTCAATATAATTATTTAAACATATAAGTTTAAAAAATATCAATTTGTGTACAACCCCTCATCTTTTAGCTTCTCTTCGAAAGGAGCTAAAGTTCTGCTCATTGTAATGCCAATATCTTTCTGAATACTAATGATATTGAACTGAATTTTCTTATATATGTTGCCGTATATATCTGGTTTTAAAGTTGTGAAAGAGAAATTACACTACGTTTCGCGCATGCGCAGTAAAACATTATTTACTAAAACTGTTCATGATTCCTGTAATACTCAAACATTTTTTTCCAATTTTTTACAAAATTCTTCTCTAACATATTGTCATCTTTCCTGTGAGTTTCGCATAATATAACAGAAAACTCTGCATGTTATAAGCAAACAACAGGTGGAAAAATTTGAGACTTTTAAAGAAAACCTTTATATCTTCCCAAATATTCGTGCTGTGTTTACGAAAATTCTTGTGAATATTATGTACATTATACATTACCATTTCTGAAAGTTTCATTTTGTCATCTGTATTCTGTGAAGCGGGGTGTGCCAAAAACGTTTTTGTGTTCATCAGTTTGTAGACGGTCCCCTAATTGCTCTCAGGACCGAATCTTCATTGTAAAATGTGAGTTATTGTCGATTCTTTACATGTCCGAAGTTTAAAGGCAGTCAGTTGAGCCATTCTGGAGAAATTCTAAAAAATGTGAAAATCTGAAAGTGACCGGATACTTTTGGACATATAGTGTATCACAGATTTGTTAGAGATATTTAATACTAGCTGTTACCCGCGACTTCGTGTGCGAAGAATTTGAACTATTGTTTTCTTTCAATTCACGAATGTAAATGTTTTGTTGCATTTTAAAAGGGGAAAGTAAAAGTTCTGACGGTTGATAATACTTAATTAGACGGCTGACAGGAGTGGACTGTGCATGTATGCTGATATAGTTATGTAAATTGTTTATCTATGCTAATATACTTTTGTATACCACGTTACTTGCACGGATGTAGAGGTTGTGTCGGCTGGACACACGTGAAAACGCCACATATAGTTGCCCATGCGAAAAATATGATTTTTCTAAATATTTTTCTAAATGTACGCCTGCCACTTTCAGTGTCTGGCCCTGAGCCCGGCAAATGATATTTTTAAAGGGATTTGTTACCTTCTGAACTGAGATGATAAATCCTTTGGTATTATCGGAAGGCGTGGAATTAAAACACTCTCTCTTCTCCCTATATCATTCATAACAGTACCTTCCATGACGTTTGGACCTAGGTGTGTAATTTGTAACCGTGTGCCATTGTGCAGTCTCGGTATATCGAGGTTACGTATTAGTAATACTGGCACACCGACATTCAATCTCGGCTTGTCGGAAGGTGCCCCTGACAATTCTAAGATGTTCAAGAGCTCTACAGAATATGATGTTCCTTGTTAATGCCCATTACCGTATCTCCAGATGGATATTCTGTAATATCTCACTGTGAAAATTAAACAAAACATCGAGAGAATAATTCACTAACGTCATTGGATCACTGTGTAACTGTATTTAAAGCTGTAAATGCTTCGACAACAGGAAACCGGAAGTGTAAAGTCTTCTTTGTTGTTTATGGTCAAAGAAAGCAATATTTTCTTATATTAACTTTAACACTGGCAAAAGAACGCGCGCGAAACAGTAATTTGGCTTAAATTTATTTCTATAAGAATAAAAAGTCTTGTTAGAAATTACGTTACAAAAATATTTTTAAACCTTAATAACAATCAGAGAAAACATTTCATCGCAGTGGAATTAATAGCATAAAGATAATTTTTGTCTAATAAATATTTCAGAAGTTATTGGCAAGAAACGTCTAAGCATTAGGCTTAAAAGCGGCTAATTTTCTTTATTTAATTAAATATCTTAAGAACTAATTAACTCTGAAAGTTGAAAATAGCACCTTTGACCTAGAAATGTGCTCTAGAATGTCATGTGTAAATTTCATGTCGCTACCGTTCACCGTTTAGGAGGAGTTCTTGTGACCGACCGACAGACAGACAAATACATGTAATTTCTGCCTTATTTTATAGATATTTATCAAGATAAGCAAAATTTTCAGAAATAAAGGCAAATCAGTCCAAAGTCTAACCTTTGCCTAGCAACGGAGTAGCTATAAATTTGCGTTATTTCCAAATCGTCTGCACGAAATTAAAGTTAGTAAACTTTAAAAATTAATAAAAATTGAAAGAAAAATGTCACAGAAAATAATTTGGTATCATTGAAAAGGTAACATTTTAAACTCTAAGATCGTATAAAAATAATTTGTTCCGAAGTTACAGCGGAAAAAAAGGATTACATGACAGTTGATTTTAAAAATAATTTATTACACATGTTTTCGAATTCCTGAAGGATCACGTGGCAGTTGATTGAAAAATAAAATAATCTTCATCGGGAATCGCGGAGTCAATGGGCTTTCTTTATTAACTAATTTTAATCCGTAGTCAAAAATTATTAATTTAACGTGATTTCACCTACCCTATGTCCGTTCCTGGGTTTCAAGCTACAACTCTGCCAATTTTCATCCAAATCGGCAGAGGCGGCGCCAGAAATTTGCCGACGGGGGGGCAAGACATCTCCGACGGGGGGGCAAGCGAAATTTCTCTAATACAATAACACACAATATTTAATTAAAGGTAATTAACTATTAATTAGCGAATTCAATTATAATAATTAATTATTCGGAATAATTAGTTATTTGTATAATGTCGGTGCAGTAAGAATTGTCTGACGGAACGACAAGCAGTAATAGAAAATGGAGAATTGAAAACACAAATCTCGTAGCAAATGAAGTGTACCGCACTGATATTGGGGGAAAAAATACAGATTGTTATCTAAATCTCATAACTAAATAAAATAATAGCCGAAACATGTGAAAATAATTATTAACTTTTTTTAAACCTATAAATGCATAACTACATATTTAAAATTATTGGCAAAATCAGAGGACCAGTTCCCCAGCTCCAAACACTGGACTGATATCAATAATTTTTATTTCATATGGAAGCTTATGATATGTCATCAATGGTCGCCTGCATCTACCACCTTCCATTTTCGAGAGAAACCTAAAAAATACTTCTCTACTGCACATTCTCTTTTAGGAAAAACCATGAGATAGTTCCCCAGCCTGAACCACTGGACCGATTTCGACAACTTTTACTGCATATGAAAGTTTTTGACGTTTAGATATATCATCACTGGTCCCCTATCACCCACCGCCCTGCATATTCTAAATACATCGCAAACTAAAGCTGTCCTAGTGTACCTCAGCCAACTTATTTCTCCAAGTTTCAAGCATAGGTACAGGATATTAAAATTAGAGGCGAACAGCTGGTCGCCAAAGGCGGGTAGTCTATATATATAAATTAATTTTCTATACCAAAGGACCAATCCAACCACTGGACCTATTTTGACATTTCTTTTTCATATGAAAGCTTATGACTCCTAGGTCAGTCATCAAAGATCGCCTATCCCCCACCGACCCTCATTTTTTAGAGAAATCGGAAAAACACTACTTCACGGTACATTCTCTATGGGGGAAAAACCTTGACTGAGTCCCCAGCCTCAATAACTGGACCGATTTCGCCAATTCATCTGATCACTTTGCAAGTATAGATAACCACTCAGAATGCCTCATGTTTATTTTGCAAGTTTAAAACAGTATTTTTGAACAGATTTAATGCAAACGGTTCTTCAAAAAAGAACAAAATATCTACTCTAGGGGATGGAAACATTATTCAGAGCGATATCATATTGCATTTATGGTTCCGAAAACTTTTAGTCAAATTTGTGCAAAATATTAAAACTCAAATGTGGATTTTTCGTTGTCCCATATCCTGTTCCATTAATATATATGCAGTATTTAAAACTGAAAAAGGTAGTGGTTGCGAGCCGCGAAGCGCTGAGCACAGCGAGTTTCTCTCCCTCTTTATGTATATACTAGCAGTACGCGCCCGTGGAATCAGGACTTCAACAAAATGAAAACAAAACAAAAAAAAACCCACAATGGCTTGAAAAAGTTCTGAAAACAAAACAAAAGATACACATTATTGATTTTCCCGCTTATTTTTCTTCGCGATAATGACATTTCAACTGTAGAAAATACAGAGTACGTTAATCCGAAACA